>MINK01173739.1:0-18870 GCA_001735545.1 Phormia regina | reverse complement strand
TATATATATATATATATATATATATATATATATATATATTTATTTATATATAAGTGGTGGAAATTCTTTTGAAAACTCGATACTATTCAATACTTTTTCATTTAAGTACTTATCGGACCATTTAATTTGAAACATAACTTTTAAAGAACATGTTCTTTTATTAAAACTAAAACAAATTTTTTAAACGAAAAGTTTGTAAATTTGTAAAACACAAAATAATAAAAAACATTATTAAACATCAATACAATTTTTGTCGTATGTTTAAAACTTTGCCTGTAAGTTTTAAACATATTTTAGTTGTCTTATTTTTAATATATCATTAAAAAATTAAACTCTGAAAGTACTATACTATATAACTACTTTATAATATTGAGTACCCCAAAAAAGCAGGCAAATACTCGGCACTCGATACTAATACTCAATACTTGCACAGCACTAATTTTCGTTACTTTTCGTTTAAACACAATTTATATTTAAAAAATTTTATAGACATAATATTAATAGAATTACTTAAAAGCAATGAAATAGAAGTATAAATGAAGAACATTGTACTAATGATAACCATGGGTTAAAAAAAGAACTTCTGGAGTTCTTTTCCACCTTTTCAGATATTTTTCACTTCCTTTTTTGTTGGGTACTATTTTAAAACGTCAAATTTTGGATTATTCGATCTTCATTTTGACCGGTCATTGGTGCCATATCTTCGTACAAAAAGTCTATGTGCTATTCGAAGAAGAATTATTATATTTTTAGATAAAAAGATTTCATAAAATTTTTAAAGTGTCATAATAAAATTATATGAAATATATATGATATATTTTAATCTTTTCTAGATATGAAACATTTACATTGTCAAATTTAGGAAGATTTTTGTATGTACATAAAAGTGCCTCACGAGAAAAATTTGCAAATGTAACCTTCTAGAAATAAAGATTAGTATGTTCTTATATGATTCCCAAAATATTACATCTTAATGTTAGAAATTACGTTAGCTGAACCTCTGAAATTGCGTTTTTCTTTCAAAATCATTAATAAAATGTTGGTTATAAGAAAATTAACTTAAAATTATAATAGAAGTAAACTACGACCTTGAATATTAATTTAAATAATTATTATGTCTCTCTTCAGCCGTGGAATATTATGATTTTTGTAAAGCTTTTTATCACATTATCTTTGTTTAAACATGTAATTTTTGGCGATGTGATGAGAATCGCGTATAGCATAAAATTGGAGATTACGATTTCAAATCGCATAATAGATGAGATGTGGATACCAAAGCAAACGTGTATATTTTACTTAAACATGGCTTCAAAAAACAATAAATATTAAATCCATTATAATCTTTATTATTTGTTTTCTCATACATACTCGATTTAATAGAGGCAGCTGATCAATTTGGGAGAAACAGAGAAATAAGACGATTTTTAAACCGCATGTGAAATTAAAATCGCGTGACTTACATCACATAGCCGTTTGTACATTTAGGACATTTTTTAAAATACTATTGAAGATAACATATAATAACCCATTAAGCTCCAGAGGGTTAATTTTTATACATGCAACTCTCAAAACAGCGATAATAATCAAATAAAAATAATATTTTGGAATTTTGACGCCATTTTACATTAATTCGATGTAATTTTGAACAATTAAGGACAATTATATCCTTAAAGAACCATAAATGCTAAACTAAAAAATCTAAAACGTCCGATTTTTAAAAACATTTTTAGAAGTATCGAACTAGTTCTGAATATGACAATTTCGAAATAAAGTCATTGATTAAATAACAGGTTTTAGAACTGTTCCAAAGAAGAATTGGTACCGACTGAGTAAAATTCACAGAGAACCGGTTCTGGGTGCCGATTTCGATCTAATATTGGACGTAACACCAAACTGGAATTATACCATTCCATGTATTCTGGGACCTGTTATATAACTATTAATTTTTTTTTCGTGGGTCATATCTTTCTTTCCCCTTTTTAAATCGATTTATTTTAAGTATTCATGATTTCATAACATCTTTTTATAAGTATTTAAAAAAAATTGATTTAAACATACTTCTTATCCATTGTTTTTGAATCTATACGTACGTTTGAATCGTCACAATTTCGACTTTATTTAAAAAATTAAAAATAAACGAGCTCAATAATTTTACCCATCTGAACGATATAAACAAAAAAGTTAAATTAACAATTATGAACAACTTTAATTTTAACTAAATATATTACATATGTTTAGTTATTATAGTGTTACGTATTTTATGCATTCTATTAACGGATTTTTTTATAAAAATAAAACTCAAGATATATATTTTTAACATTTTTTAATGATTTTTTTTTTTTTTGTAATAATTGTTTTATGTGAATTTTTAATTGATTTTTTAGTTAAATAATAAACTAAAAAGAACATAACCATTTAGCATTTAATATCTAAAAAATAAGTATATTATTGGAAAAGAAGAAATCATAATAATTATTAAAACAGAAATAATAAAAGATTTTCATATTATTAAATAATAAAAATTCACAATTGAATTTAATGATAAGACTAAAATAGATAGAGTAGTAACATGCTTATAAAACAATTAAAAATTGGCTTAATTTATTTTAACTTAAGTTACAAATGTTTTAAATAATTAAATACCTGGCCTTAATAGAAGTTATTAAAAATTGAAAAACTATGAATTTATTGTTGTAATTAAATTAAAATAACAAAAAAATGTATTATTCTTTATAATAATTTGTCTTTGAAAATAAGAACAAGGTCTAAAATTCTGATCTAATACGTACGTATAAATATGCATGTAATTTGAGTTTGATTAGTATCTGAGTCATTTACCCTCAACGGTTAAAAATGAATTGAATAAAACGCAATTTCTTACGCCGAATAATTTGAAAAAAGTTTTATTTACTTTCAATACAAATCTTTTTGTATTGAGTTCGACACGCTCTAATTTTCAGATAACTTTTAATTTCCTCCCTTTTCTAATAAACGTTAAAAAGACAAAGACACTAAAAGCGAACGAATAAAATCAGAATTTTGAAAATCATTTGGTGCTGCTTTGTTGTATTAAAACAATTTTTTATAGATTGCCATATGAAAGATTAAACATTTACAAAATAAATTGATAACTATCATATCTTAAAGTTATAATTATTTAAGCATAAGTGACATTAATTATATAAATAATAAGACGTTTTGTATTGACTTAATTCCAATACAAAAAATTTATAGTTATTATTAACAAAGGATTTTTCTAAAAACCTACACTTCGTTATATAAGATTTAACTAAATTTTAAAAATTAACTAAATTCAAGAGAAATCCAGGAATATATTAATAATTAAAAAAGCAAACAACAATTCATAAAAAAAAAACTTAAAAATAAATATATATTTAACATATATTTTTTGAGCATATATTTTATTTAAAAAACTAATTTTAAAAAGTTTATTAAAAAATAAAATTATGACTTTATAAATAAGATTATTTAGAAAAGAAAAACTTGAAAAATTGAAAATTCAACATGTCAATCATTTAAAATTTAAAGTTTTTAATATGTATATTCAACATAATAAAAAATTTAAATGTTTATATGCTAAAATTGTTTATTAAAATTTACATAATAATCCTTTAATATTATTGAAGATAAGTTTCTTGTTGTTTTTTTTTTTTTTTTAATATTTTAATTATATGTATGTATATAACAATTATAATGACTTATAAAAAAAATATATATTTCATTATTGTTTAACATTAACAAAAAGCAATGATATTGATTAATTTTTTAGATACAAAAAAAAAAAAAAACTTTAAAATTGAAATAGTTTTTAAATTTATTATTAGATTATAAATAATATTTTTAATAATCAATATTAAGTTGATTGGTGATGATATTTATTTTTTAATGTTTGGGTACATACAAAATTATATTTTTTGTTTAAATTTTAAATAAATGTTGCAACTTATAATTGCAAACTTTTTTTTATTGTATAAGCATTTCATCCTTAAGTTTTTTTAAGCCTGCCTGGACGTAACGAAAAACTTCATAAACATTGCTGTGCAAAGTTAATGGACCATTTTCGTGATCTAAAGCAATAAAGAAATCTGAAATATATAACATCCGGTTAATATTAAACTAAAATTTAGAATAAAGTATTTTGACATTTGTTATATACATGTATAAATGTTAAAATCCGATTCAAAGATTACAAAACAAAAAATGAATTTTTACTATTTTATATAAATACACCATATATAAGTGCTAACAAAAACTTATTGTTAATGAGTGTTAATATTTTTTTTTTTTTTTTTGTTTTAGCTGAAAATAGTTTTTAATAGTTTTTTCTTTTTTGATATTGTTTTAGAGCAACGGATAAAAAACAAATAAGTGGGTACACCATTTCCAGTTGTTTTTCAGAATTTTATAATTAAGTTTCAAAATACGTATGCGCGACTTTAATAACGCATTTTTTACTTAATGTTACTTTGTAACATTATTTAAAGATCACCCTCAAACCTATTAATCGTAGTGACTACACTGGTCGACAAAAAATCCTCTACCAAAGATTAATAGTTGGACTTGATGCATTTTGATGAATTTGCATTCATTTTTTTCCATCTGGCCTGGATTTTTATGGACGTGGTTAATATTTCGCCCATAGTGGGGCAATTACACTATTATATTTCCTCATAACAAGAATAGGTCGACTAGGTGGATTTTGACGAGGTAAACAACAATATGCATGTCTAAAACCCTTATTCAGCGGTCACACTATAAAATTCGAGAATGGTTTGTCATATATGGACTATAACTCAAGAATTGCTTACACGATTTTGATGATACACCAAAATAAGCATAAGAAAATTGTCTTCAGGTTATGTCAACAATTATTTTATTCGCTCAGGATTACAATAAAAATAATAATAATAACGCTAACTACCACTAACTAACTACGGAAATTTTAACTGGAAAAAAATTATATAAATTCATATCAAACACAAGTCGCTATTATATATTGCAGTTTAATAAATCTTAATAGTACAAGCATTTCTCGAGTTATGTAGGGATATAACTAATTAAATTTTTGTCGACCAGTGGTATTAAGATTCATTATTTTAAGAAAAATTTGATGTATGTTTTTTTTTCTCTTTTTTAAGAAATATTTTAAAATTTTTCTATGTTAGCAAAACCCTTTAAATTTTCCTAGATTTTTTAATATATTTGACATATGTTTTTATTTATTTGTAAATATTAAAAATTTGGAACAATCAAACATTAAATGTTGTTTTTCTTAGTGTAAAATTGTGTACATATCCAAACAACATTTACATAAAAAAATTTCATATTCATATTTTCAAATATTAACCGAAACAATAAAATACGTTGAATAATTAGGACCGCTTGCATTTTTATAATGTAAAATTAAATTTTTTGTTTCTTTTGGAAATTGGTTACAGCCTTTTACATTTGAAGTGACGATTTTTCATAACAAAATATTTATTTTAGAAATTAATAATTTAAAATCCAAATATTTATTAAATGGAAATGATGTAGAACTAAATGATTTCCCTGAAAATTTATTTAATCTATTTTGTACTTATGATAGACTTTATTTACTTACCGGTATGATTCCCCTGCCTAACTAAACGATCGGCTTGATCCCACAAATCATGACTACTGGATAAATAACCGAAAAATTGATTTTGTTGAAATAAAGCTGAGTGTATATCTTGAGGCACTATTTTACCGGGTGGTGTATTGGAACCAGAGCCCTAAATTTGTAATGGAGTCATGTAAAAGTGTCAGATAATAAAAATAAATAAATCTTACCTGTGAACCTACCGAATTAGAAGGTGAAATTGATGATGGCGTATTACCATTGATAATATCGCCTTTACCCGATTTAAAGAATTCCGTACAAGTGGTATTAATTTGACGGCAGTAGTTTCTTTTTAGTTTAAACAACTTCAAAGAGATCAAAGACTGGCAACGAAGACTACACAAAGTAGGATAAAGAATATAAGACAATTTTTCAATTTCAATTACTAAATACTTAAAATATATCACAAATTTTATCATACCTTAATATAGCAACTTTGTTGTGAGTCTCATGCTGATTCGCAGAAGATACTTGCAAATGTCTAAACTTAGACGAAATGAATCTGAAATTTAGTTAAACAATGAAATTCGTAGATTTTAAACCTTCAATGTAAATTATACTACTTTTTAAGAAATTTTGCACTTTACTCACTTAATTAATGACAAAGTATCCTTGTACATAGTCCATGCTGCATCTTCAGAACGACTATGTTGCTCCATGGCAGCCCCTGATAAAAGAAAATATACTACAGCCTCCAAATATAACGTCACTTGATTAAAGGTATTCTGTTCACGGTCCGCTGCATGTTTACGATGAACGGCCTCTTGCAAAAATTTGGCATCTTTGCTGTAATTGTAAAGTTTATAAACAATAAATATTAATATAAATATCATTATTATTATACAAAATATTTAGTAAACAAGTAACACAAAAAACGTACGAGAAAATAAGTATATACATATATGTATATTTATATATATTTTTTTTGCAATTTCTTTCTCAAAATTATATAAAAATGTTCATATAAAAAAGAAGAAATAAAAGAGAAAAATAAACATAAAACATTTGGTTTACATTTGCAATAAATTTTGAAATTTGGCCGAAACGGAGGAGTTGGTAGTGTTGTTGTTGTTGGAGGAGTAGGTAGAGGAGTTCGAATATTCAATAAATGATTCCGCAACAAACCTGAATTCATCACTCAAAGCGTCATCATCACGTTCGAAATATGAACGATAGATAACTTGAGGTTGAGTGGTTGAAGACGCTGTGGCTGCTTCCGCTGCTTTTGATACTACAGTTGAGCATGAGGCTGCTGCCATTGCTGCGGGCGATGACAGTGATGAAGATCCTACTGTATGTGCCGAACTATTAACATTCTTTGTGCATGCAACTGATGAAGGAGGAGTTGGTATCAGTCCTACATTAGCTGGTGGTGGCATATTAGTTGTGGCGACTGTTGTTGAATGGTTGTTATTTATATTTTGTAAATGCGCAGGACTGGCAGTGTTTGAGACATTATTTGTTAATTTGTTACTATTGTTACTATTGTTGTTATTATTAAGACTATTTGATTTATCCGTGCCTTGTTGTTGAAGTTTATTCTCCATTAATAACCGATCATGATTCGTAGGTGGAAACTGTTGATCCAAGATTTCCTGATTCTTCTAAAAAAATATACATATTTATAGAATAGAATAAGCTAAATTTTCAAGATTTTTAAATTTTATAAATAATAGTATTTGCAATACCTGTATATGTGTTTGTTGTCCGTTTTCGTTTGTTAAACAATCATCTATCGCGGTAGATTCTTTGGCGGATTTCAAAGAATCATTTGCAATTTCCATTTCTTTAACAATATCACCACTTGCGACCGTCGCTTTATCTTTTTCGGTTAAAATGCTCGAATTTAAGTCCTTCTCTTTTTTCCGCTTTTTCTCCTTATATGGGCTGGAACTAGAACTGGAACTACGTTTACGACGCGGTTTGGGTTCCAAAGGTAAATCGATAGGTGAGCATAGAGATGATTTTTCAGACAATTCACTGGGTTTGTAATCTTGTTTGAGTATTAAAAGTTCTTGCTTTATTAGAGCAGGATCTGTAGAAGAATCACTTTTAAATTTCGTTTCATTGCAGGGATATTCAGAGTCGGGTTCATGTTTTATAACTTGTTCATGTTTAACACCGGTCAACAGTTTTACTCCACCTATTGAAGCATTAGGAGAATGGCATCCTCTAACCATTGTTGTTGAAGTATAACCATTGGAAGATAACAAGTTATCTTTTGGGGTTGAACCACCCCCACATATGCTACCATCCGTTGAGCGACTACTTAAACGACCTGAATTACCGTTTTCCTTTGTTAACTCATGCAGATTTTCTCTAGAATGAGATAATTCTCTTTCCGAGGCCGATGATATGGTTAAGGCCATTTGTATAGGTGTGCGGTTACCCGTACTTCTCGGAGTCGCATTGCCACTGCCACCACCACTACTAAAGTTGCCACTTGATGTAGATTTCAGACGCATTTGATTGTTGCAAGATTGTAGGTCAGCGTTGAGTATTGTTTCATGATCATATATTGGAGTGCGTCCAGCGCTAGGTGTTAAATGGTTTTGTTGATGGCCGGGAGCATGGCCATACAAACGATATGTGTTCGCATGCCATTCTATAGGTACGTTCAACAATCTAGAGAGATCAATTTTACATATTAAAGAAGTAGGCGGTGGAGGTTGTAGCAGACCCAAATGTTGCTGCTGATGATGAAGATGAGATGAAGACGTCGTCGGTGCTGATGATGATGATGGAAGGGAGCAGGAGGTGTTTGGATGATGTACAGAAGCTGCAACGGCAACAGCCGGAGTAGGAGTTGGTGTCCTTGTGGTGGGTGGCGTCCGAGTAGGTGTCCTAGTCGGGGTTTTTATACGTTGTTGCAATTTTCTTTCAGCGCTCGTTGTACTACGATCCGGCGTACGGTGTGATGCAATAGCACCAGCTAAAACCTGAGATGCAAGAGGTGTCATGTTTATAGAACGTGGTGATCTCATATGACCGCCAGGTGTTATTCGTGGAGATTGCGCAGTAGGAGTATTTTGTAAGGAATTGTGTACTGCAGACAAATTTTCTTGGGACAGTCTTAATGCTGGCGATATATGTTTTTGTTGTTGGTGCATTTGCTGCTGTTGTTGTTGGTCTTCTGATTGATCAACTATAAGAACTTGACCCTGCTTTTTAGCACCACCCTCGTTCGATGATTTAAAAATTCGGGTAAGCGTACTTATTTTATTTTTATCACTTTTTGGTTTATCACGTTTTAATTTCTATAAATACAAAATATAAAAAATATTATCAAAAGTTAAAATAAATTTATTAAAATAAAATTACCTTTTCCTTTCGAGGATCTAGTGAATCAGAATCTGAACGTTCCTCACCACTCGACTCCGAAGAAAATGCAGCGACACCTTTATGAGGTGATGGCTGATTAGCAGAACGTTGCGAAGAACTACCACATGCAATGGAAGCAGATGGTTGTTGCGAAGATCCTCCAGTTAAAGTTGAGGCGTTAGGAAGATGACTAAAATCTTCTGCTGACGATTCAGAAGATGACGAGGATGACGAAGACGACATTGACATGTTATGAGGTTTTTTGGAGGCTGTTAAAGGAGCTGATAAGTCTTCAAGCGATGACTTCCGGGTATTCAGCTTCTTTACTATCCGCTTGGGTGGCAAAGGTTTTGGTTCTTCAAGCACTGACGTCTTAGTAGTTGCTTTATTTTTCGTATCTTCATCTTCCGATGATGAAGAATTTGTAATTATAGTTTGTTTGTTGATTGTTTCATCTACATCCGTGTCTGAGGCAGATGAAGAGGATTTAGATATAGAACACGTAGAGGACTCACTTGACGATGAGGAATCATCACTAGTGGCGTTAGCAGTTAGTACTTGTTCCTTGACGGGAGCAGGTGTTATTATTTGTGTTGCTTGCATTAACTCTACAGGTGCTTGTAGTACATGTGTTTGTTGTTTAGTAGGAGTGGTAGAAATAAGATCTTGAGCCGGGCAACTGGAAGAGTTTAATCTTGAAGCTCTTCTTCGAGCTGTTGCTGTTGCTGCGGTATTTGTAGATGGGGCGGGTTTTTTATTGACATCTTTTTTGGCGGTTAATGTTGGTCCTTTGGCTGAAGCCGAGGCTGAAGATGCTGAACTTATGTTTCCACTCTGATTGGGTGTAGTTTTACGTGGCCTTCCCCGACCTTTTTTCTGACCAGTCGCAACAACTCCGCTTGTAGTTCCACCCGCATTATTACTAGCTATCGAACTTACTAAACGTTTGGTTAAATCGTCTTGTTCTTCATCACTTGTATCCGTTGCTACCGTAGCACTAGTTTGTTGTTTCAGTTTTTTTCTTGGTTTTTTAGCTCTGGACTGTTGTGGTGGAGGTCGAGTTAAATGTGCTGTTGGAGAATTAAATCGCAGTATAGTAAGTGAGTTTGCCATTTGAGTATTTTGCACAATTGGTGGAGACCGAGGCAATGCTGTTATTGCTGCTGGAACACCAGGAATTTGCAAAGTACCACCGGGACCTCTTACCGGTAATCGTTCTTCCTCGCTTGTATTAGAGTCTGAAGAAAGATCTGATAAACCTTCTATGACATCGCAGCTGTATGAAGTAACCGTAGTATGACCTCCAGCTATTGACATTGCTTCATGTTTTATTTGTGTCGAAGGTATTGATACAATTTCTGAGGCATTTAAAATGGGCACCTGTTGTTGATTGACACCCATTCCTACATGAGGTGTAGAGATTTCTTTCTTTATGTCGCTTAATATAGGAGATAGAGGTGTAACAGAGAGACCAACTGGGGCTTTTCTCGAAGGAAAAGCTGGATGGGGGAATGTTTCACTTTTATTGACACCTCTACCTCTTCTTCGTACGTTTTCATCTTCCATTTCATTTCTATCTTCATCATCATCGTCCTCATCCTCTATTATCGATTCATTTTTAATATTGGTCACATGCTGAGGAGGTTCAGGTATTATTTGAGCTCCTCCTCGTAGTGTAATGGGCATATTGAGATTGGCAACATTCATTGAGTTTACTGAATTTACCATGGATGTGGTGGATGGAGATACTACATCTTGTGTCGGAGTTTGATGCAAAGGAGCTTTGTTGAAGTATCTGCTTAGCTGCCATTTAGTAGTATTTGAAGGGGATGGAGTCTTATTAGAGGACGAGGATGAAGATCCTCCCGATGGTGGAGCTGAGGAGCCCAATCCTGAACTACAACTACTTCCACTACCTACTATAGAACCAGAAGATCCTGGGCCTAATTTCTTTTTTGTTGGTAATACCGCAGTCATTTGTTGTTGGTGGCTGATAACCTGATGAGGAGCGGGTATTGAAGCAGGTTGTTGGGGTTCACTTCTTGAAGAGTCACTTTCCGATTCACTTGATTCAGTTGGCGAACTGTCACTTGAGTTAACTGTAGAACGATTTTGTTTTTTACGATCATCATCCGAGTCAGAAAGTTCTAAATCATTTTCGAGTGTTGAATTCTGTTTCTCTATTGATGGTGGAGTTGGCTTTTCTGTTTTTAAAGGTTTAATCAGTGTCTCTTTCGAAGGTCGAGATAAGACTGGAGAATGTGGCACTGTAGGTGATGTTATAGCAGTATTGGTTACTAACGACGAAGACTGCCCAGAGGAGGAAGAGGTAGATGATGTAAGATGGCAGACAGAGGCGGTGGAGTTAATGGCAGGTGCTATAAAAGTGGAAGAGGATGAGGTGGGGGCCGAGGAATTATTGGAGACTGATTTTGAAGAAGGCATCTGTGTTGCTGTTACTGATGTAGTTGATATAGGAGGCACAAATCTAGGTGCTGGCATTTGCATACGTGGCGGAGAATCCAATGGCTCGGCTATACTTGTTTTGGCTGAAATATCAAAGGAATACTTGTGTTTATTTTTTTCGCTGAGATTATAGTTCTCCATTAAAGTGTTGTGCGGGGTTGCATCAATGCCAGTTAGCATCTTTGGAGGACAGAAAGTGTTGGTTACATGGTTAATTATTTCTTTGATGTCGTTCTAAAAAATATAACAAAATTATAAATTTTGATTAAATCTAAATTGCTTTGTATCGAGGCACTATGTATTTTTTGAGGTGTGAGTGATCGAAAATAAGTAAAAACATAAATCAATGTTTGTACAATTTAAATTGTAATATTACTCTTAATGTAAAACGTGATGAAACTTCTAATTCTACTTCCTTCAGTTATTTGGCTAGTCAGAATGGAAAAAATTATTTTTGTTAGGAAAATTTAGTATTTCGATACACATTATTTTAAAACGATTCGATACGTTAAAATGTTAAATCCTTTAAAGGTGTGTTTAAGTCAATTATATCATATCAATTACATCATATCAATTTTTGTTTTCCAAAAACTAGATTTTCAACTATGTTGCTAATATCAGAAAAAATTGCTTTAATGGGCTTGTAGTAAAAGTTATCTTGTATTGTTTCATGTATAATTTAGCTGCAAGAAAGTGCAAGACTGGATGTATTTTATAAGAACACTTTTGCTTATTAATTAGGATCAATTTGAACAAATATGTTAACCCGTTCAAAAGTTGTTGATTTTTGATAACTCATACCCTTAAAAAAGTTAATTGTGCGACGGTTTAAACTCAAATCGATGTTGAATTAATNTATATATATATATATATATATATATATATATATATATATATATATATATATAATTACTTACCTCAGGTGGTAATGGTTTTTGGCGTTGTTTTGGTATTGATGGTTGTGAGAAGCGACCATTATGGGTCGCCGATGACGTGGAGGATGATGCTGTAGGTGGTCCTAGATACGATTTTTCAACAGAAGATGCCGACGATGAACTTTGACGTCCATTTGGCATATTCGTTGTGGCGGGAGGCAGTAATGAACCCGATGGTGGTCCCTTAGGTGGTGCCATCCCACTACTCAAACGATTTACCGGCTGGCCTGGGTATCCTCCTCGTCCATTGTACGGCGGTTTATTATCAGCCTGTTTAACATAAGGCGCTTGTCGTAATTGTTGTTGCTGCTGTTGATAGTGATGTGGTGGCTGTTGCGATTGTTGTTGTGTCTGCGGTGGCGGAGGAGGTAGCAAACGCTGTGATGAAGACGACGAGGGAAAACCTGTCGACGACGACGTTGCCACTCCCGCACTAACATTTGGAAGGGGAGAACTCGTTGGCACTATACCCGGTAGAACTGCATTAGCCGGCATCTGTCTATGGCCTGAATTCGAGATACCCACCGTATAAAGATTGATAAAATCTCTGGCTTTGGAATAGTCTCCCAATTTTGCCGAAATTTTATCATCATCTTCAGATGGATTTACTCGTCGAGGTTCAGGAAAAAGTGCTACCTCCCGATTTGACGACGATGTTTGAACTTGTTGCCTTTCCGATTTTTCACGTTCCCTTCTTTGTTTTCGCTCATATTCGTAGTCATCCATGCTAAAAACGTATAATATAAAAATTGTTAATATAAATATTATGACATATGAAATATATGTTTATATAAAAAAGAAAGTCACACAAAATTGTAATCTTGATACATACGTATATGTATTACATATATGAATATATAGTAGTTCACCGTGAAAAGAAACAAAAATATATGATATTTTTACAATGGTGCACTAAAATATAATTTACGAAGGAAAATGTTTAAAATATTCAAACTTTAATAAAATCCTTTTATTATAAAATCATAGAAAATATTACTAAGATTTTAATTTCGCGGAAATAAAAACAAATATTTTTTTACTCAATATATATCAGACGTTGTTTTTATATCATATGTTGTATTTTTTTTTTTTTTTTTTTTTTTTTTNNTTGTATTTTTTTTTTTTTTTTTTTTGCAATTTTGAAAATTTAATATTAATGGCTCATCGGAATCATACGCATACAAATATTTTAATTGTAATAATCTCATAAACAAGATTTCAAGAGTATGATTATACTAACTTGGGTCCATGTAAATTCCGGTTGTGTTACCATAAAAAGCTCCCGCTGAGTCAACGCCTAATCTTTCTGATCATCTGATTCTACGAACCATATCGTGGTCCCAACAAAGGAGGTCCATATAAATTCCCGTTGTGTTACCATAAAAACATAGAAGTTAATATTGGATGGTTGAACTCTAGAGATATACCCTGTTTTCGAACCATCTGTGAAGATTTTAATCACCTCTTCAAGAGATTAGGACGAAAACTTTTTTCTTTCTACACAAGCAACAATGCTCGTTTTTTTTTTTAACAATTTTAAACTTATATGGGGTTAAAAGCAAGTTTGTCAGATTTTTTTGACCCTCTGTCGCGAAATTGTTAATCAGAAATCGCCAAAAATCGACAAAATTAAATTTAATATATTTTTTGTACGAAAAACTATAAACAACTAAAATATTTTACATAATTTTAAGCATCATTAAAATCAATGATAGTTTCAGTATCTAATAATAATTGAAAAAATATTAATTTCAATACACTTTTCCGACATACATAGCTCAATTTTAAGTCAACAGTTCTAAAAATGTATTATAATTTTAAACAGAATAATTCTAAAATTGTATAATGAATATTTTGAAAACAAATTGTCAAACTTTTATTGAAATATTTATTTACTGCAATATTTCTTGCTGCAATTATTAGTTCGTAGACTACGAACCTCTCTCCCACCAACTCAGAATTGCAGCAGGAAAAATGGGTATGTGTGATCACAATCTCTGCTTTATGTCTTTAAGTTTGATAAGCTATTTCGCAAAATGCAATTGCATGTTTTTTCCAGGACGTTAAATGATGCAATTTATAAAATATTGTCCGTTGCAGAACAATTAAATCATTTTGGCTTCGACTTGTTAGTGCATATTTTTACATATTTTACCCTTAACGGCGGCATATTTTTGCATAAATCATATTCTGACATTTAAGCGATCATTTTTGTATGCCTCATAAAATGTATTTCAAATTTATTTATTTATTTATTTTTTTCAAAGGACAAAAAACTAAATTTTAAAACGAACCTCATGTAGCCCTGTAGCAGCGAGATTGATGATTATGATTGAAGTTAATGTTGTAAAAAATATTTTTTAATGAATGTATATAGAGCCCTAACTGCGAAAATGTCGTAAGTGCAGTAAACAAAACTTGACAGGAGAATTATTTTTGGGATTGTTTACACATTTTTATATGTGTGGAATATATCACGAATTGCATTCGCTATAAATTTTTTAGAAAATGTTGTCGGTTACGATATTTTGAAGGTCACGTATCGATATGATAATTTTGATAATTTCTAAACTAATAATAGTATCTAGAATCATATGGGCAAGAAAATAGATGATCAATAACGTTTTAATCAGATACAATAACTAAAGGAGATTTAAATTTCGACACCTTTAATCAATTTCTGTTTTATCTTTTTATAGTTACCTAGTTTATAGAGCATATTATTCGTTTTTTTAGTGCATGTATAATGCGCATAAAACCCATTTTTAGAATATATTTTGGTTTCCCTTTTTATAAAAAAAATGCACAAAAGCTAAGGTGCCAGATTCAAAGCGTGAAATTCCTGAAAAACAATTTTGATTAAAAAGTTTTTTTGGAAAATAAATGTTTACGAAGCATGAGCATTTAGACCATAGACAAATATGAACTATTTATATTTATTAAGATTTCACTACCATTTTTATATAACTACAAATTCCTTTTAGCATGGCCAATACTTCTTGACAAGTTTTGAAATATTTGGCACACCATGTACACATCTACATGGTGAAAATATGAAGGTATTTAGTGGGTTGATTAATTATTCGACTTTCGAATAGTTGATATTTTAAAAAAAAAATGGTTGCACTTTTGGAAACTCAGGAAAACCAGTTAATCATTTTTTTGCAGAAATAATATTTCTATCAAAAACTACAGTTCTTAAAAAGAAAAATCTATAAATATTATAATATCGAAGTTAAAATTTAATGAATAAAATTATTTTTGGAAATAACTACCAAATTGTAGAAAATAATCATAACATTAAATTTTAGTTAACATAAACGGAAAATATGGTACGAAAAAAATTAAATAAAACAATTAATTGGTTGTACAAATGTTACAGCTGTTACAAGAGATAAAACATATTTAATTCAATACAATTATTGTTAATTCATTTGTTTAATCTTACTGATTTAATTACAATTTTACATTAAACTATCAGCCTAACAATAAAAGAAGAAAAGTAGATTTTAAACCCTAAAGTCGACTGTTATTTTGAGTTTTTTAGCGTAAATAAAATAAAATTTTAAAATTTCTTTTTAAATTTTAAAATAAACTTTTTGTTCTTTGTTGTATTGAAAAATCATGGGTAATTTGTTTTTATAGTTTTTTGAAATTTCTTTTTGTTATTTAAATTCATTGAAAATATTTTCAATTGTTTTAATGAATGAGTTTTAGAAAACATTTAATAAAGATTTCTTTAGCTAATATAAAATTTTAAAATTCTTTTGTGGTTAGGATGTATATATTTAAAACATTAATAATCAGCATGTATTTCAATTCATATATCAATATTTAGTGAATGTTTTCCGAAATAAAATGTTATTTTTTAACCCGGTTTTGTGTATAAAAACCAGTACATTCGACATTCAAAAAATAAACATTTTAAAAAAACAGACAGCACGTTGGCTGAAAAACCGTTAAGAAAAACATCGATCAATCTATTGGCTCTTTTAACCAGATCTGTATGAGCGTTGGACGTTGAGTGCAAAAACGAAAGTACATACGTAAAAGCTATCAACAAATTTACAACTTTATTCGCATTTTGATTTACATTTTTCCAAAAATAAAAATAGGCGAAATTCCAATTTTTTATTTTATTTATTTTTTAATTTTTAATATAATTCTTCGAAAAAAGCACATACAAGTGTCATCGTCCTCTTATGAATTAAAGTTGTATTATTATTTTTTTATAATATATATATATATTATTTTGTAAATTTTGTTTTTATTTCTGTAATTTTATTTTTCCATTCTCGTCATAAACAATAATATCTACCAGCAATCAAATTGCAATTCAAGTTTTTTGTTGCTTTAGTAGCTGCTGTTCTTCTTGTTGATGTTGTTTAAACATCTACACCCTGCAGAGTTGAATACTAATAAATATATAGTGGAATAGTTGGATACGATTACTACTATGATTAATTCTACTACAATTTCCCTTACCGCTACCGCAATACTCCTCTTTACTCTGTCTTGCATTATGATTTCGAATAATAAAAATTAAAGTATTAAAAATAAATGTAAGTTATTTGGGAATATAAATTAGTCGTAGCTCTTCTTAAAATTTTTCATATAAATTTACAAAAAATAAATAAATTTACAAAAAATCAAAATCCATTTAAACAATAATTATATACACATTTTTTTTCATATTAAAAGTGTAATTTATCTTTAAGATTATTAGTGATTTTGTCGTATCTCTTTTTTAATATAATTATTAAGGCAGATTTATATTCACTGTATTATAGTTACTTATTGATATTAATGGACAAATCAATTAAAAATATTTTATATGTCTTGTGATTTTGCTAATATTTTGCACACGAATACTCTATGGAGCCATTTAAATATCTCTATTTTTATTTATTTATTTATTTTTAATTTTGAAACATTCACGAATATATTCACAAATTTAATTTTCAGAAAAGTAAAAAAATCGCAAAAATGTGTAACTTTCAATATCACTTAAAATTTTTTGGCGGATTTTAATGAATTAAATTGCATATATAAGAAGAATATATTCGCTAAAATACAGTAATTTAAAAAAGATATCATTAAAAAACACACAGAGGAAAAACATCGCACAGTAGATCAAAAAGCGAAGTAAATGGTAATAAGTCTGGAACTTTGAAACCTCTGAACCGGTTTAGATGAAACTTGAAACATCGATAGAGGAGGAGTAAAAAGGTTCAGCAAAAAATTATTACTACCTACAAATAAACTTATATATTTGATACGGCCTTACCACACTGTCCTCTTCACTGCATTACCAATAATAAAAATAGAGATGAAGATTTTGCAATTTCTGGGATTTTGCTAAATTAAAATTTATTTACACGAAACGTTACAAACACAAAGTAATCATATTATACATCATTTTAAAAGAAATTATGTCTTCTTTAAAACCATGTATAATAAATTTTATTATTTAAACGATACGAATAAATGCAAATTATGTTCACGTGGACATAATTCAAAAATTTTAGACTGAATAATTTCTGAATGCTTATAGCTATTAAGATAATTTTTTCACATGATATTAAATATTTAATTTAGAATTGATAAATGTAGAAATCAGAAAAATATATATTATATATTTTTAGGAGTCGATAATTGAAAATATGGGTATTTTCGAAAAATTGCATCGTGTGACTAAGTTTACCCGTAGGCTATAATAATTTTTTGCAGAACGTTTAAGAACATATTAATCTATATAGTTTAATTCACAGAAGTACCAAAACCAACAATCAATTTTTTTTACAGACTCAAAAATTTCAACTACTACTAGGGTGAACGTTCAGAACTTTTCAAAATTACACTTATACCTTTTCTTGGGGTCTCTTGTCAAAAAATATTAAACTTTTTGAAATTTTTTTTAAGTTAAATATATAAAGATAATTTTTTTTTCAAAAAATTACAATTTTTTTGAAATTTTGACTTAGAAAATTTTTCTTGTTTTCAGCATATTTTTAAAAAAAAATTTAAAGATTCTAGTTTAAAAATTATAAGGCAAAATCGCATAAAAGTCAAGACGAAAAATTAGAATTTTAGCACCATTACTTCGTTTTTTCCTTCTCTTGCTTAGAAGAATTAAAAAATGTAAAAATCGGTTAATATTTGTAAAAGTTATAAGCCCCGATATGTTTTTCACTCTCGAGGTAGTCAACTTTGACCCACTGTAGCGGTGCACGTGCTGTAGTTAAACTCAATATTCTTTAACAATATTCCTCTATATACGTTCTAAGTTTCATCTAAATAGGTTCAGTAATTTCGAAGTTCCAGACTTGTTACCATTTATTTTGCTTTTGGCTCCACTGTGCATGGATACAGCATGATCACCACAACTTTTTCATTGATTTCAATAATACCGTGTTCATGATAACAACGTTTTTAAATTTTTTTTAAATCATATATATATATATATATATATATATATATATATAT
>MINK01173738.1:198-23814 GCA_001735545.1 Phormia regina | reverse complement strand
TTTAATGAAAATTTCCTATAAAAAGGAAATTTAATGAAAATTTTCTATAAAAAGGAAATTTAAAGAAAATTTCCTATAAAAAAGAAATTTAATGAAAATTTCCTATAGAAAGGAAATTTATTGAAAATTTCCTCTAGAAAGGAAATTTATTTAAAATATCCTACAGATAGAAAAATTATTGAAAATTTGCTCTGGAAAGAATTTTTCCTCTAGAAAAGAAATTTATGGAAAATTTGCTCTAAATTTCCTTTAGAAAAAACAATTTATCGAAAATTTACAAACTGACATTTATTGAAAATTCCCTTTAAGTTTATCAAAAATATGTGAAAAATTCCGTTTTTTTTAAATTCCGTTTAGAAAAAGATTTAATCGAAAATTCCCTTTAAAAATAGAATTTATCGAAAAATACCTTTAAAAAAATAATTTATCGATAATTTCCTTTGAAAAGAGAATCTACTGAAAATTTTCTTTGGAAAGAGAATCTATTAAAAATTCTCTTTGAAAAGAGAATCTATTGAAAATTCTCTTTGAAAAGAGAATATCCTTTGAAAAGGAAATCTATTGAAAATTCCCTTTAAAAACTAAATTTATCAAAAATTTCCTTTAAAAAGAAAATTTATCGAAAATATGAAAAAAGGAATTTGTCGAAAATTCCTTTTGAAAATTTATCGAGGATTCCCTTTAAAATTTATCAAAAATTTCCTTTACAAATAGATTTCATCGAGAAATTCCCTTTAAAAAGAGAATTTATCAAAAATTCGCTTTAAGAAGGGAATTTATTGAAAATTACTTTTCAAAAAGGTATTTATTGAAAATTCCTCTAAAAAGGGAGTTTATGCAAAATTACCATTAAAAAAAGAGTTTATTGAGAATTTTCTCTAATAAGAGAATTTACTAAAAATTTCCTTTGAAAAGAGAATTTATCGAAAATTCCCTTTAAAAAGAGAATTTTTCGAAAATCCTCATTAAAAAGGAACAAAATTAATGAAGATAAATTTATAAATTTAAAAACTTTGATTTTAATTTAATATAAAATTTTCAGAATATCTGGCAGCTTTGTATTATAACTTTTTGCTATTTAAATTCGTATACCTTTATTTCTATTTTGTTTTGTTACATTTCATTCCTAATAACTTTTTTCTCTTTTGTTTGTTTTAACTTGTTACCTTATTTTTTTTAGTTGTTGTTTTTTTTAGAAAATATTTCCATAAAATGTATTTTTATATTGATGAATTTTACGACTTGTTGAGTTTTTTTCTTTTTTTTTTTCTTTCTTTCTTTACTTATATCCGCAACCCCCTTCAGCAATTACTGCCAAATACACAGCCACATTTACCGTAAAATTATTTGTATTCCCTTCCATTATTATAATGAAATGTTCATGTATGCATAATTGTAAATGTATGTATGTCTGTGTGCTTTTTTAGCATACAAACATAAATTCACTGAAATGGAAACGGAAATAATTTTTTGGAATTTGTACAGAAGTTATGAAAACAAATATTTAATATTTCGTAAAGTTATTTTACTTAAAAAATAATTTTGTTTTTAATATTTAATAGTGATAAAATTTAGGACATTTAGGACATATAGAACCCATAAGGATCACTTTTTAGAAAGTGAAATTTTTCAAATAAAAATTTTTATTTCAAAAGTGTCAAGAGAGATCTTATGTATAGTTATGATTTCATATAAAATTTTAAAAGCCAACATTTGAACTTTATACAAATGAATCCTTTGCACTATATGTCCTCTTTTGTTTATAATTAAAAGAAGTACATTAATTAAGCATTCCACCTTTGCAGTTATTCTATCTTCAATACCTTTAATTCAATTTCCTTTTGAAAGGTTAAAATTATTCACTTAAATTACTTAAGAGCTTTCAAAAAAAAGCTTTAGTTGTAAAAGAAATAATACAGCTAAGTAAAGAGGTCCTTTTAGTTACATTATAAGCTAAATAAGCTTTTTAATATTGTATAGCTACTGTTTTTGATGTAATTAATAACTTTTAATTATTTTCCCAGTTAATAAATATTGTATATTATTTTTTATTCTGCTACAACTTTGTTGTTGGCATTATTAATTAACACCTTTATTACTTTATACACATTTTTTGTGATGAATTTCAATAAAAAAAAGTCATGTCGAAAACATCATAAAGTAAATAAGTTAAGAAGTATTTTCTTTGGTAATGAAATTAGTAAAGAAGTTCACAGTTCTTATGAGCAGGTAAATATGTGGATGTGTTTTTCTTCTAAGGAGCGTTCGAAATGAATTAATATGAAGGATTGCTGCACAGTGAGTCATAGCGTAAAATTTTCGTATTAATCCTGTATTGTCTAAACTCCTGGCTAGATCGTGTTGAAATGTATGTATGAGTTATAGAGGAGGACTTTCTGAGAAATTAACTTGTAGTCACCCTGTTATAACACGAGATAAACTACATCGTGTTAAAATTGACTATATCCAGTATATTTGCTGTAGGGTGACATACTAATTATGTTCAGTATGTTAGTCTGTATCTTCTCTATTACAACTCTAATTGAATTAAAATGTATGAACGAGTTATAGAGGAGGACTTAAGCTTTCAGAAAACTCACCTTGTTGTCACCCTGTGAACTGCAATATGTCAAAGTTTACAAACACGAGCATGTAATATCTCCAGTATGTAAGTCTGCATCTTCTCAACAACAAATCTGATTGAAATGAATAGTATTATAAAGTTGTAGAGGAGGATCTAAGCTTTCAGATAACTCACATTGTTGTCACCCTGTAATAAGACGAGTAAACTGCAATGTGTTAAAATTTACAAACGCGTGTATGTAAACATTTCAAAAAGTCATAACTACGTATTGAAACGTATGAACAAGTTTTTAAAGAGGACCTAAGCTTTTAGTAAACCCATCATGTAGTCACCCTATTCTAACACAAGATAAGCTACAAAGTGTCAAAGTTGACTATCTCCAGTATGTAATTCTGTATTTTATAAATTTGAACTCGGATTGAATTGAAATATATGGACGAGTTTTAAAAGAAGACTTTTACAAAACTCATCTTGTAGTCACCCTGTGATAACACGAGGTAAGCTACAGGGTGTTAAATTTGAATATCTCGAGTATTTAACTCTGTACCCAGTCTACTATTACTCGGATTGAATTTAGATATATGGATATATGGGGTTTTAAAACAGAAACTAAACTTTCAGAAAGTTTATCTTATTGTTACCCTGTGATCACAAGAGATAAAATACAGGGCGTCAAAGTTGACCAGTCTTTCATTTATTTCTATTTAATCCAATTAATAGTTAAGAAGACAACATTTAACCCCTGTGATCAAAGCTACTATCTCGAGTATGTTAATATGTATCGCTAAAAGTACTACTCGCATTGAATTGAAATACATGGACGAGTTTTAAAAGAGGACCTCAACTTTCGGAAAACTCATCTTGTAGACACCTTGTGAGAGCACGAGCTAAACAACTAGGTATTTAAGTTGACTATCTTGTATAAATAAACGTTTCAAAAGCTCAAGTTCTCCTCTACAACTCTTTCCTTTAATTCTATTCAATCCAAGTAGTAGTACAGGAGATACAAATTTATTACCAAAAAAATTCACATTTAGCCCCACTGTGTGCTGCTTTAGTCATGGCTATCTCGAGTTTTTAAGTTTGTATCTTTATAACTACTACTCGGATTAAATTAAAATGTATGGAGAAGTTTTAAAACAGGACCTACATTTTTAGAAAGTTCATAGTCACCCTGTGATATTACGAGCTCAACTACAGGGTGTTAAATTTGACTATCACGAGGTAAAAGTTTCATAAGATTTATTTCCTGCTTTACAACTCTTTCAAAAATTCTCTTTCTATCGGAGTAGTAGTTAAAGAAATACAGATTTATTATCAAAAAATGTCCATGTATCCCACTGTGTATTGCTCTAATAAAGGGTGTTTGCAAAATGGTTTAGTTTTCCAAAACCTTTTGAAGAAATAATTTATTTATGCTTATAATTATTTAAAAATATCTTAAGAGTTTTAATTGCTTATTGAGTATTTAAATTTAATTGTTTTTAAATATTTTTTAATGAAAATTATTGTTACACCCTCTTCATATTATGAGTTAATTTATTTTATAGATAGAAGACATCTAGGAATATCTAACAACAGATACACAAAAAGAGTTTTAATTTTATTAAACTCTAAAAGAAAATATTTCTACTAAGAAAGTTTTATTAACACAAAATAAAATAATATTAATTAGGAAAAATATATTTTAAAAAATAAGGAAATTAATTTATTTTAAAAAGAGGCTTTAATGAAAACTGGAGTCACGTAAGTAAAGTCAAAATAAATTGTTGCAGTTTTTAAATTCATATTTCAAATTCGAAAACAGGGAGGAAAGAAAGTTTAATAAATAAAATAAAATTAATGCTCAAATCTAAGGATACATATATTTTAAACAAAAATTATATTATATATGACAAATCGTAAATAAAATAAAATTTCTTTATATATAAATCCCAAACCTTTCAAATGAAGAAAATCTTAATTCAAAAATCATTAACTGTCATCAAAAATGCATTTTACAAGCGAATCTAAATCAAATATAATAAATCACAAAAAAATACTTTTTAAAATAAAACAAATTTTTTTATGGCCAATCAAGATATCACTTTGAGAGAGGGGGAACGAAAATTAAACAAGCATGATTCCAGAATGAAATAAAATAGAAAAATTTCAAGTTAAAAACGACGACAGTGCTGCAGGCCATACAAGAAAGATGACGTATAAATTCGCTATTATCAGTAGAACAACATCATGCAAAAATAAAAAAAAATAAAAATATCAAGCCAACCATCATAAATATATTAAAATGAACAAAAATCATAAAAATTGTAAGGGCGTCTATGAAATTTTGTTAAGAGTTGTTTTTAACGAATTCATATGTATTTTAGACATAAATGCGAAATGTAAAAAAAATCCCAAACAAAAATAACAAATTAACTTTATGAACGAACTCAAAGAAGTAAGGAAATTTTATTTTATTGTTAAGGGTTGAGGGAAATGTGGGTGGTAGAGTGCGCTGTGTGCTGGAGAAAAAGAAAATGGATATAAAATGCACTATAATGTTTTGACTAGCTTTTAGCCCCAGGGAAAATATGCCATTACTGTGACTACTTACCAACAAACACCCACTCATTTTATGCTTAACTCACCCCCTCAATGCTATTAAAAGGGGGATTGAAAGAATTAATACTTTTTAGATTACTAAATATAGTGATTTAAAGAAATTTTGTTCCAATTCATTTGAGTTTTAGTTCACTTTAACATCACTTTCAGTTCTTTTCTAATTTCATTCTATATTACCTCCAAATCTCAGTTTTAGTTGACCTCTATTTAAATTTTAGTATAATTCTTGTTTTAATTCCATTTTATTCAGTTTTAAATTAAATCTAATTCAGTTTAGGTTCAGTTCTTTTATTTTTTTTTTTCGAGTTCGAGTTCAGTCTTAGTTCAGTTTTAATTAAATTCTAGTTCAATTCTAGTTCAAAATTTTAGCTCTATTTCAGTTCTAATCCAGTTTTAGCTTAGTTTTACATTAATTTTAATTTAGTTTTAACTTATTCCTAATTAAATTATAATTCAGCTCAGTTTATGTTAAACTCTTTTCCCGTTTTAATTTATCTCAGTTCCAGTTCTAACTCAGTTATAATTTAATTCCATTTCGTTCTATTTCAGCACAGTTCTAGTTTAGTTCTAATTCAGGAGACTTCTAGTTTAGTTCTCGTTCTGTTCTAATTCAGCTATAGTTCTGTTCTAGATCTGTTCTAGTTCTGTTCTGGTTCTGTTTTACTTCTGTTCTAATTCTGTTTTAGTTCTGCTCTATATCTCTTATAGTTCTATTATAGTTCAGTTCTAGTTCTGTTCTAGTTGTGATCTAATTCAGATTTAGTTCTGCTCTAGTTCGGTTCTAGTTCTATTCCTGTTCTCTTCTAGTTCTCTTTTAGTTCTGTACTAACCCAGTTCTTATTAAATTTTAGTTCTTAGCTTAGTTCGTCATCAATTCTTATTCTAATTAATTTATTTCTCAGCTCAATCAAAGCTCAATTCTTTTTCAGATGTAATTTAGATCAGTTCTAGTTCTGCTCTAGTTCAAGTTCTGTTCTAGTTCTGCTCTAGTTCAAGTTCTGTTCTAGTTCTGCTCTGGTTCAGTACTAGTTCAGTTTTGGTTCAATTATAGTTCAGTGTTGGTTCAATTCTAGTTCAGTTTCAGTTTAGTTCAGTTTAATTGAGTTTTGGTTTAATTGCTGTTCTGTTCCATTTCAGTTCTATTTTAGTTCTGTTCTGTTTTAGATCAGTTCTAGTTCTGGAATGGTTCGGTTCTAGTTCTGTCCAAGTTCTGTAAAATAGTTCAATTCTAGTTGAGCTTAGATTCGATTCTATTTCAGTTCTAGTTCAGTTCTAGTTCAGTTTTAGTTCAGCTCTAGTTCAGTTCTAGATCAGTTCTAGTTCAGTTCTAGTTCTTTTCTAGTTCTGTTTTAACCTAGTTCTTATTAAATTTTAGTTCTTAGCTTAGTTCGACATCAATTCTTATTTTAATTAATTTATTACTCAGCTCAATCAAAGCTCAATTCTTTTCAGTTATAATTTATCAGTTCTAGTTCTGCTATAGTTAAGTACTAATTCAATTTTGATTCAATTATAGTTCAGTGTTGGTTCAATTCTAGTTCAGTTTTAATTTAATTTTAGTTCAATTTCGGTTCAACTTTAATTAAGTTTTGGTTTAATTGCTACTTTGTTCTGGTCTGTTCTAGTTCTGCTCTAGTTCTGTTTTAGTTCTGTTATGGTTCTCTTCTAGCCCTAGTTCTATTCTGGAACAATTTTAGCTGTAAAATATATCTAGTTTAGTTTTAGTTTAGTTCTAATTAACAAATCCCTTTAAATTTCAGTTTTATTTTAATTTATTTCTAGTTCTATTCCAGTATCAAAAATAATTCCTTTAATTCTCTGCCATTTTTTATAGCCCATTCATGCAACCAATATTAGTTTAATGTTAACTGAACATTAAAAATTTGTTAAAAACAACAGAAGCCTAAAATTAAGCAAATACTCATACAAACAACACATGCACATTACAAAATGTGTTCAAAAATAGTAACGAGGAGTTGGGGTTAAGTTAAACAAATAAAAACAGAAATAAAGATTATAAAAACGCTTTTTTTCACTGTCCCATACCACCATTGAGAAAATTTATCCCCAATTTGCGTGCATCAGCGTCACATTTTATGGCATGCCCCCAAAAGCAACATAAAGCACTCCTTGAATTTTAGACAAACACAATAAAAACAAAAAAATATTCAACAAATCTTATCTAAGCTAAAACACACTCATACCCAAATATGTTTAGAATAAATTCTTTAAGACTGAATTCCTATTATGTCACAAAGTATTTGAAAAAATATGCAACTATGCACAAATAATTTTGAAATGTATTTAATATTCAACCCTCGTTTTGGGTGGTAATTTCCAAAATGCTTTTAATATTAGAATAGGAAATTTTCTTATAAAAGAAAAAGAAGTTAAGCAGACATTATCAGACAATTTACCTTGAAATATTATATGTCTTATCAATTACTAATAAAACGCTTACAAAAGAAAACTACCAGCCACCAACCCCACTAGCAGCAAACAATTCAGCTAAATAAGAAAATATTATATTGTAAGAATGTTATAGTTATAGCAAAAATATTTGGTTTATTTTGTGAACAAATATTTTGATTTGAGCACGTTTTAAGGTGTAATATTTTGATTTTAGGTATTAAGTCAAATATTTATAAAGGACCAAAAAATCAACTGAATTTTAGAGTGCAACATTTTAATATCTTAAGGTTATATCATTATATTATAACAAATATTTAGCTAAATAATATTTAAATTTAATAAAAACAAATATTTTTGAATTTAATTTTATATCCTTAAGAAATTTTAAGATAAAATCTTTTCAAGCATTAAAGTTAAACTTATTGAACTTTTTCTATAAATCTAAACGACCAACAAATTGTATACAATATAAAAAAAAAATATCTTTTAATACTTATCTATTTTATTAAATAATTTTCATTATTTAACATTTGGTACTTTTTTATATTTTTTATATAATCCTTAGATAAGGACATCAGCTTTATAAATACAAAAATAAATATAAAAAAAATAAATTCATATAAAACATATAATGTGCCATTTATTGTAAACAAAGTTAAGAAACTTTTATTTGTCAAGTGGTATCACTTAACTTTATTTTTCATATTTGGTTGTTGTTTTGGTGTATAGGGATATCAAAAGGATATAACACACACATACATATACATATATGTATATAAAAGCAAAATTTACAATATCATATCTAATCATTTAACATATGAATAGTGGTCATGTAAACTATATAAGTAATAATACCACTACAATTCTATATATTTATTTATATGTATGTATGTGTATCAGTCAATTGTGGTAGTAGTAGATGATCAAGTTAGTTAAAAAACCCCCAACATTATTATTTGCTTATATTTTCAAAAGCTTGATGGTTTTTTGTAGATGTATTTGTATAATAACAACATCAAAAAGTATAAAACTTTAAATGTACAAATACATTTATATAAAAATATATATTTACACATACATATAAGTATATATAAATAAATATATGAATGCAAACAATTCAAATGTATTTGGTTTTATACTACAAACATAAAGTCGAATTTGAGTAGGGTAAAATTTTTAAAATTTGGAGGTGAATTTAAACAATGGACCCAGACCTCAAACGGATGTAAATTTATGCTTGTATTAGCATGTTAAGTATTTTCCCTATCCATATTATGATTTTTAGAATAATATTAGACGGAGTCAGTAGCTGCAGCACGGTCGCCGCTACAGTGGGTCAAAATTGACTACCTCAAGAGTGAAAAACATCGGGGCTTGTAACTTTTACAAATATAAACCAATTTGAAATATTTAAATATGGTTTAAAAATACTTAACTAGAAAAAATAAATTTATCATTTTTGGCCTTCACTTTTTGCAATTTTGCCCTATAACTTTTAAAATAAATTTTCTAAAAGTTTTTTTAAAAATATGTTGAAATTCTCTACAGTTTTCTAAATTATGCTAATCAATTTTTTTTATTTAAAAAATTGATTTAAAAAATTTTAATATTTTTCTTTCAGAAAACGTCAAACGTGTAAGTGTCATGCTAAAAAGTTCTGAACGTTCACTCTACATCCAGCAGCGATAAAAAAGGGTCAATGTAGAATGAGAAGTTGAAATTTTCGAGTCTGCAAAAAAAAATTATTGTTGATTTTGGTAATTCTGTGAATTAAACTTTGCAACGTTACATGTAAATAAATTTGAAATTACCAAAACCCCAGAAATAGCAAAATCTTCATATTTCTTTTGATTATTGATAATGCAGTAGATAACACAGAGCGGCAAGGCCGTATCAAAAACCAGAAACGTTGCAAACATAAAATAGTCATATTATACATCATTAATATTTGTAAAAATTATAAGCCCGTTTTCACTCTTGAGGTAGTTAACTTTGGCCCACTGTAGCGACGCCGTTGCTGCAGCTACAGACTCCATCTAACATTATTCTGAGACCCTAACTCCTCCGCTATCAATGTTCCAAGTTTCATCTAAATCGGTGTAGTGGTTTCAAAATTCCAGACTTATTACCATTTATTTTGCTTTTGGCCCAACTGTGCTGGCGGAACGGCCCCCTGCTGGCTGTAAAGTACAGGTCGCAATCTTAAAGATAATTTAATAAAATTTGGCATGTGGTCTTCTATGTCACCAGGACTAAGCCTATTGAAATTGGTTGTATGGATCCATTATTTCACCTAGCCCTCATACAGATGTCCCCCTGAAATAGAGTTTCAACACTCAAAAATGCTTTAAAAATAGGAATATTTTCATGAAATTCAAAAAGTTCTGTAAAATTTGTATCAAATTTTATGAAGATTTGTCCACAATTCACCATTGTTCCCGTATAAACCTTTCTTCTGAAAATCACTTTAATGCGCCTAAATCCCATACGAATGTAAGCATCATGTTGATATTTGACATAAATAAGTTTTATGTCAGTAAAAAAAACATTGTCAAATTAAGTGGGAATCGGTCTACAATTTAACGTAGCTCCTATATAAATCTACTTCCGGGAATCCTAAAGTTCATAAAATCACCTAGATGTTAGCATTAACGTATTGTTCTGTATTTGTATATTTTACTTAATATTTAGTAAAAGACTTGATGTATAATATGCCACGGGTCTAATGTTTCCGAATTTTTACGCTTATTCACAATAGTGTATGTGATACCCTACCCTTAAGCGACTATATCTTTTTATTAATTTTTTTATTTTTGGAATGATTTCTTGTTTTGGCGATGGCATACAAACTTGAACTTCTATTGAATAGCTTAAATTCTTTAGTACTTAAAAAAACTCTAATGTACAGGTATCGATATTCCCACAATCGATGTAAGAGTTTAATTATTGCATTTCACATGGTATTATGATTCGCATTGCGAATTTTTTATTAAATGATTGTATTTGCCTTTATTTCAAATCTTATATCTAAAATTAAAAACTACTTACTCTCAGCTGAGAGCTGAGCTCTAAGGTAAATGGTCCTTAGAGAGGTAAATCTCTTTAACGAAACCTTGTCAGGGACTAATTTAGATTTGTTGCTAATCAGTCAATGGATATTTAGTGCTTTAATTTTCATATGAATCATAATGATCTGCGAAGTCATATCACAATAAATAAAGCAGTGAGAACTATTAAAGCCACATTTGCTGGATTATTGATCATAGATGCTTTTATTAAATCATTATGATAATGCTCCCCTAAAACAAAGTCATTCCTTAGGAGGTTTACTTGAAAAACATTATTTAATTTATGAATAAATATTAAGTCACTATTTTGGCTCTATGTCTCCAGGTGTTTTAGAGCGTGGATTTTGTCGACCTTTCTGGTGATTACGGATTCGATTCCTTCCAAAGATTCTGTTACACAGAAAAAAATATTTCACATTTTTTGTTAATTAACTTTGCAATGGAATTTAATTATATTATTTATTAATATAACTAACTTTTTAATTGGTTTAAAATTATTTTTTTAATAAATTGACAGTTTAAAAAAAATATATAAAGAAAATTTAAGGATTTATCTATAAAAATATAGAAATAAAATAAATTTTCAAAAATTTTTAACTCATAACGCTTATTTATTAAAAAGAAGTAATAATAAAATCAATCATTGTAGTTATTAATATTATCATTTTGGTGACAGCAGCAAAATCAATTAATATTACAAATTTCGTAATTGAAGTCGATTATTACTTTTTCTGTGTATGTTTCACAACAACACAAAATGGGACAGAAACGAAAACTGTACATAGGGAACAGAACTATCTTGGCTCAAAGTAGACTACTGCCGACATAGAAAATTTGGCAAATGTTGTTTCTCTAAAGCTCTAAAGATTGAAGTCAATATTTTATCCTGTGATATCATAGGAGTATATACTTACATAAGTCATCAAAATCGTTCACATTTCTCCTTTTCAACTCTGTGGGATTTTGATTTTAGTCCTAAAATTTAAAAACTTAATGACGCCAATAGACTTTCGACTTTCACAAAGCCCTCGAATATTTAAGCGGTTCTTATTATTTTGCTTATTAGATAACATTTCAGAGAAGAGATAGAGAGAGACAGTTGAGTACACCTTCGCTGTTTGTTAGAAAAAGTATTTTAGTTTTTTAGAAAATTCCCCACTACGACATTTTCCATTTTTCAAAATTGTATCACTTGACCGAACCTATAATCCTCCTTTGATGGTTTTAAAAGAGACCAGTTCTTGCTTTCCAGTTAAAGTTCTTAAAATGCTCGTCTAATATATTCTTTCGTTTATTCTCGTTTAGAAATCTGCTGATATTTCTGCGCAGTTAAATCGATATTATTTATGTTAAAGAAATGTTGTGCCGTAGTCAAAACTTTTCTTTGATATAAATAATATCGACCAAATAAATTGTAAATCGCTTAATTTCATTTTGGGGCTTTCAGCGTTTTATGTCCTATGAAAAAATTAATATATTACTTTCTTTCAAATGAAAATCATGCCAATCTTAAAAGTTTAGTTGCCGTGAAAAGCATGGAACAATTGACTGGAGAAATTAGAAAATCTCTTGAATTAAAGAAATATTTCTTTGCCATCTTCTTGGATGTAGCACAAGCTTTCGACAAAATATGACATCAAGGTTTGATATACACTGGAGCATATTCCTATAAACGCACACTACTTTTTTTNNACAAAGATATAACAAAAATACAGAAAAAAATTAAGTGCGTTTATATGCACCAGTGTATAAAATAAAATGTGTTAAACCTTATACCCAAAGTATGATAACTTTCTGACAGGGGAATTTGAAATAAAAACAGGTGTCCCGCCGGGTAGTGTTCTAGGGCTTATTCTGTATTAAGTCTACACATCTGATTGCCAGCATGCCATGAACTGACAATTTCAACGTTTGTTGATGACGCAGCAATATTGAGTTCACATGAAAACCCACATGCAGATGCTTATCTTAGACATGTGGAGACTTGATTAAAAAATTGGCGCATAAGTGTGAACGAGTAAAAAAGCAAACATTTTACTTTCACACTGAGGAGAGAAAACTGCTCACCCGTTAAACTCAATTATATAATATATATTGTTATTAATTTGGATAGACAACTTACATGGAGCCGTCATATGGATACCAAGAGAGTTAGTGAAAGCTTCCAGCCTTCACTGGTAATTTGGACATATGGCATTCAATTGTGGGGAACGGTCAGCAAAACGAGGATTGATCTTGTACAAAGGGCCCAATCAAAAATTCTTAGAATCATAACGGGTACACCATGGTATATAAGAAGCCAGAGCATGCATAAAGATTTAGATGCTAACTTTGTCAGGGACGAGTTCAGCAAATTTAAGGAAATATATATCAAAATTGCATAATCATTCAAACCCACTTGCAAGACAACTAACAGAAGCCCGAACATATTCAAGACTTAGCAGAAATAATCTACCAACGCGCTAATAGGTTTTATGCAATTTTCGCTCTCGTTAGAAAGTAATTAGATTTAGCTTTAGATTCATATGCTTATTGTAAGGAATAAAAGGGAGAATCGATAAAATAATAAAACGTAAAACAAAATAAATCCAATGAAATTGTTAGCTCGATCCAGACTAGAAACTTATTTAACTCTAGAAAAATTCAACAAACTTAAAATATTTCCTATTCGTTTTACTTGCAGTATATTTTCATACAAATATACTAATGTAAACACATATGAATATATTTCTATACACAAACATACATATGTAAGTACTTTATTTTCATTTATTTCTATAAATAAAAAAGTAGAGAAAAATACTTATGAGGGATAGATAGATACTCTTGAGCATTTCAATAATTTCATTTCATATTTTTCTATTTCAAACATTTCATTTCATTTAACTTTTTTTCTAACATTTTGCGACCATCAAAAAATAAAATTTTCATAATCAACTTTATCACAGAGAATATTTGTACAATTATCTAATGTTGAGTAGATTATTTCAGTTATGATGACTACAGTTAGTCAAATGGCACTTAAACGAAAGCTAAGAAAAAATAAACAGAAAAGATGTAATGAAAAAGGAAGTGGCAAAAAAATTAAAAGAAAATAGAAAAAAATATATATTTAAGAAAATAAAACATATCTTGTTCCAACGTGATATGGAAAATTGTATGTACAAACAGACACATAGACAGGTTTATATACATTAAATGTGTAAATATTGTAGGGAAACGTTAAGGAGTATAGGAAGATATTTAGCAGTGGATAATATTTTGGAATTTTTAAACCAATTTCTAATAAAATAATAATATTAGCAAACATTAAAATATTCCAAATTATCCAAGGATTAATTATAATTAAAACTATCTCAAATTTCGTACTTTCGATCCTTCTTCTAATCTCAGGCAAAGGGTTATAAATTATTCGTATTGACCGAGTAGTGGTTATGGTTAATTTTATTTTCTCTTTACATGTTTTTGAAATTGATTTGCTAAAATTTTTCTTTATTTATTCTTTTTTGCCATTGTAGTTATTTTTCATAAAGATAAATAATGATAAACATAGGGAAATAACATGTAAAACAAAAATAGAAAATAAGAAATATTCATATGATTACATGTATGTAGAGTGTATGTATATGTATGTATTAGGAAGGTCCAAAAAAAATATTCTTATAAAGGAACCTGAGAAGAAAGATTGCTTCATTTTTAGATCAGTTCTTGTTCAGTTGCTGTTCAGTTCTAGTTGAGTTTTAGTTCAGTATCAGTTTAGTTCCATTAAAATTTATTTCTAATTCAGTTCTAGTTCAGATGTAGTTCAGTCCTCTTTATTATTTTAGTTCTAATTGATTTCAAGTTCAGTTCTAATACAGTTCTATTGCAATTCTAGTTCAGTTCTTTTTCATTTGTACTTCAGTTCTAATTTATTTTTAGTTTATTTCTAGTTGAGTTCAATTTCTGTTTAAGTTTAGTTTAAGTTCAGTTCCAGTTCAATTCCATTTCTGTTCCTGTTCAGTTCTAGTTTCTTTTTATATTAATTCCGGTAAAGATCAGTTTTCTAGTTCAGTTGCTGTTCAGTTTTCATTGAGTTCTATTTAAGTTTTAGTTCAGTTCCATTTCAGTTATTGTTTTTTTCTAAATCAGTTCGAGTTCAGTTCTAGTTATTATTTTAGTTTCAATTCAGTTCTATTTCAGTTTTTGTTCTGTTCTAGTTTAGTTCTCACTTTGTTTTAACTTATTTTTAGTTTATTTCTAGTTCAGTTATAGTTCAAACCTAATTTATTTCAAGTTCAGTTCAACTATAGTTCAGTTAAAGCTCAGTTCAAGTTAAGTTGTAGTTCAGTTCTTATTCACTTCTAATTCAATTGTTACTCAGTTTTAGTTCAATTCTATTTCAGTTCTAGTTCAGTTCTAGTTCAGTTCTACTTTAGTTCTAATTCAGTTCTAGTTCAGTTCTACTTGAGTTCTGTTTCAGTTTCAGAACTTAAATAGGTTCTAGTTTGAGTTCTATTTCAGTTTTATTTCAGTTCTAGTTAATTTCTAGTTCAGTTCTAATTTATTTCTTATTCTCTTCTAGTTAAGTGTCATTTTAGCTGTTATTTAATTTTAATTTAGTTCTAGTTCGGTTTTATTTTATTTCTAGTTCAGTTTTAGCACAATTCTAACTCTGTTATAGTTCAATTCTAGTTCAGTTCAAGTTCAGTTCAACTATAGTTTAGTTAAAGCTCAGTTCAAGTTCAGTTGAAGTCAGGCGCTGATCCAGCTCAAGCATTTGGGGGAGGAAAATATAAAGATTTTCATAACTATTTCCTGACATTTTATTATTTAGTACAAATTCTTCACTAAGAGCTTCCATTTTGGGGAGGGAAATTTCCCTTTTTCCCTCCCCGTGGATCCGCGCCTGGTTGAAGTTAAGTTGTAGTTCAGATGTAGTTCAGTTTTTATTCACATCTAATTCAGTTTTAGTTCAATTCTAGTTCTAGTTAAGCTCTAGTTCAGCTGTTATTCAGTTTTATTTCATTTCTAATTCAGATCTAGTTAGTTTTAGCCCAATTCTAATTCTGTTATAGTTCAATTCTAGTTCAGTTCTAATTGCGTTCAAGTTATGTTCTAGTATAATTCTAGTTCAATTCTAATTCAGTTCTAATTATGTTCCAGTTCTAATTATGTTCTAGTTCAGTTCTATTCCATTTTTAGTTCAATTCTGTTTTCAGTTCTAGTTTATTTTTTGTTCAGTTCTAGTTCGGTTTTAGTTCAATACTAGTTCCTTTGAAATTGAACCAACCTAATCTATCTGAATAAATAATATTTGCTAACAGCAAAAAATAACTGTTTGTTTTAAAAGTCTTTCATTTTTTTCATATATAATATTTGTCCTTTCCACTACTTCTTCATTTGATTTTGCTTTGCAAAAATAGAAGCAAACAAAAGAAAATAAAAAAAAAAAAAAACGTCGTGACAAAAACACAATATTGTTGACTTTTAATGTGGATTTATTTACATATGTTTAAATGTAAATGTGTTAACACTTGTTTCTTTGTATGTGTGTTTCCATATTTGAACTTCTTTTACTTGATTTGGTTTTGACATATTTCCGCAAGAATAAAAACCGTAAGAAAACAAAAAAGAAGACAAAACAAATGAACGACGACAAAAGGAAAATCATAATGTGGTCATAAGCCCGACCGACAACCAACCAGTTTGTGACAAATACAAGGACACAAATACTTATATGGTTGAAGTTAATAAAAATTGTAAATGGCATAATACATATTTACATATTATTTATGATTTATTTATAGATAAAAAGTTTATCATAAAATATGTTAATAAAAATGATTTGATTTTTTTTTTTTTGGAATGGAAGTATGAAAGGAAAGAAAATGTAACAAGTCGTATCGTATAAAATAAGGTCTATGAATAAAATTAAATTTTGATATTATTTAAGACTTATTGTATATTAAAGTTTATGTTTTAAATAAAATAAAAGTTATAGCTTAAATTATAATAAGCTAAAGGATATGGATATTAATGAAATTTATTACAGAATTTGAATTTAATATTTTTGATCTTAAATTTTTTTATATAACAAAATTTTTTTCCGAAGATTATATGTTCATGAAGAATCCAACACTAATATCCAACAAAACAACATACATATATTAATTTTATTAATTTATCACATCCGCAACACAACACTTACTTCAGCCGCGAACATCCTTATTACTAACATGTTTCCATGAACACTCTTATTGTTATTCTATTTCAATTTGTTATAAGTGCTGTTTACATTAGTTTTTTTAATTCTCATTTAGTTTATTTCATTTTTCATACATATACTATAACGTTGGATGTTGCGATTTCGATTCAAACGAGACACGAATTTGAAACGGTTTATATAAACGCTTATCGAAACCTATTGATACGAATCAATAGCCACTGAAACGAATCGGTTATATTTTTTTTCGGGGTTAGTTCGAGAACCAAATAATATATTCTACCAGAGACCAATAGACTATTCAATGCAAAGATTTCAGTCTGCTTTTCGATTCGAAGGCTTCGCCCTGTTGTTCAATACAAAGGTTTCGGTCTACTGTTCAATAGAGAAGCTTCGGCTTTGTATACCTGTTAGATTTAAGACCCGTATAACTGATTTATTCGTAAAACAGCAAAAACCAGAAAGTAATTGTTAAATAGATATTTAATATATTTTTGGACACCCAGAAAGAGTAAATTAATTGTGTTATTACTTAAGGTTTTGTGAATACGTAAGTCGACACTGGACACGACTGAAGAACTACCTCCACCGAAGACAAAACCACTTCATTTGTTAAGACCGGAACACATCCCACTGTTTGTATACATCAGGAATGACAACTGTGATTTTCATTATTGTATTAAATTTAATAAAATATTGTACTTTGGACTGTAATTTGATGACTTGACGAATGAAAATGTGCCAGTATCGGGTTTTAAAACCCCTAATTTAGAGCAAAAAAGGAAATTTCCACCAAAAGTTATCAGAAAAAATGCCATATAAAGTTAAAAATTTTTATTTTGAATAATGTATTTTTGAAGAGCAAATTGAAATGAATTTATCATCTTTGGTATACATTGAAAAATCTTCAAGAGTCCTCAAGTGTTCAATATTATTTATATCCGCATTTATTAAGTCTAAAATTCTTATAATCGCCCTTGAAAGTCTCTTTTAATTTTGCCCTCATTAATTTTACTCTGTAATGATTAGGGTAATCGATTATTCGACTTTTTGAAGAAACCGGTTTTCGAATAGTTGGTATTTTGAAACAAACTGGTTAACCGCTTTTTTGCAGAAGTTAATATTTCTATAAAAAACTACGTTTTCAAGTTAAAATTTAATAAATGTAATTATTTTTGGAAATTCTTACTAAATTTAGGAAACTTGTCTCAATATTATCGTCTGTAGTTGAAACTTTTCAAATGCATCTTTAAAAAACGAAGAAAATTATTTAAACAAATTGAACAAAAACATCGCATAAATCGAGATCACCGAAGTATTGATTTTAAAATAATTATGATTCTGATTCAAGAGTACTTTTATTTGTGATTATAGTGATGTACATTTTTTTCGCTCTTTCGCGGTTTACGATATAAAGCCTGATCTTAACTGTCTGATCTTAAACGCGTGCCATTTAAAAGCATTTCAAAATACCTTTTCAATAATATATAACACGAACTTACTTTGGGAAGAAAATTTAAATTTTTTTCATATTCAAAAATCTTATTTATCGACGCCGGTGTTTGACATAACCAGAGGGAAAAGTCCTTAAGCCCACGGAATAACTTTATTAGTGTGAAAAAATATAATTTAATTTTAATATTCCGGTAATCTTGATTCCAAAATTATTAAAATTTCATTAAAGATACTTATTATCAATTTATTTTTTTTATAATCTAACTGAAGTAATATCAATTTTACCCTAAAGTATAGTATTGAAACATTAAAAGTCATTCTATGTAAATATTTAAAAAATTAATTCCAAATTTCGATTCAAATATCACTATTTAATACAGATTTTTTTTAATAAAATATTATTCTTAAAACCGGTTTTTTGTGTTTAAAAAACCGGTCTATTCGACATTCGAAAAATGAAAATTTTTAAAAAGCCAACAGCACATTGAGTGAAAAAACCGGTTGAAAAACCGTGTCGATCACCCTAGTAATGATGCGACAGAGTTTGTTTTGGTTCTCCTACATTACCTGAAAAAACTCCTAAGATTATTACACCCTTTATTTGTTTTACTTATTTAATTTTTCCTTAAACCCTTTAACTTCTATGCCTTAAGCCAATATAACTATAATAGGTCTCTTCCTGTTTCATTTAAATAATCTGTCCCCAAAAAAAGGGACATTAATGTGCCAATATAAAAACATGTTGAACAAACTATAAAAACTTTCATATACATATATACAAAAATATTTCAAATTATTTCCATTCCATGAATAAGAATGTTCATTTTTTCACCACCTCCTTCTAAGAAAACAAAAAAAATCAAAGTAAATATTTGACATTTATTTTTTTTTTACTTATTTTAGTTTTTCTCATTGATGACATTGAAAAAGAAAATACAAAAAATTACAGAAACAAAACCAAAACCAATTTTTAAGCTCTTTTTTTCTTATCCTTTATTTTTTCTTATGTTAATCAAAAGATCAGAGATTTGGTTTTTTACTTAAAAGTTATAATATACGTCTAACTATTTATATACTTATATAGAAAATTATATCCATATGTACTTGCAAGAAAGGAACCCCTCAGTTTTGGAGGTGGCAGTGTTCAATTTTTAACCGAGAGAACTCAAGATTGATTATTTCACTAGTTCTAATTTATACATAAAAAGTTAAACTTTGGTACCAAACCCATTTTTATAAATAATTCTGTAACTTCTGACCCGTTGGAGATATTACAATAAAATTGGACATGGTCGGAGCTGAAGTATTTTTGACTTAATTTGGAATCAAATAGTGGCAAATATCTTAAGGCCATAATGTGGAGAAGGGAAAAATCTCAAACCAGGAAAAATGTATTTCCAAAATTTTCTTCATTTATTGAAATCTTCACTCTGTCATTATATGAAGAGCCCGACAGAAAATACTTAATAGGTGTTTACCTTAGATATAAAGGTCTTTAACGGAATTAATTTCATGCTGATCCCATTTTTGCAGTTTGAGAATTTAACAAAAATATAGAAAGCTAATTTAACAAAAACAATTTAAAATTTAAAAAATTACAAAGTTTGGTAGGGCTTTAGGAGATACCTTTGCCCCAAGTTTTTCTGGATTTACTTTATAAGCATTAGCGTTAATATTTCTTAGGGAAGCATTAACAAACTGATATAATCCCGAACAAAAAACTATTTTTTTACTAAAAAAAATCACATAGAAATTTGATATTCATTTAAAGTTTCAGATTGAATATAACTTTTCATCGGATTTATATATTTGTATGATACTGATACAGCAAGATCAAGATTTTTGAAAGGAATCTGATGAATTAAAAAAAAATAGGGACAATTCCAAGTTAAAAAAAAAAAAAACTAAAACGAGATAGAAAGAAATATTCAATCAATCCCGAACATAAATTTGGGAAGGGGTCTTGCGTTAGACTAGTAGCCAATTATGGTTCGATGCTTTTGTAAAGTGTTAAATAAAGTATATAAAAATAAAATATTACGTTAAAACTAATATTTACGTATATAAATTTGGGTGCTTTAGTTGATTCCCTATAGTGGGTTTATAAATTATGAACCGAACCTTATAAAATTTGGAAATGTTGTTGAATTTTCGGAAGAGGGGTTTATATGGAAACTATGATCAATTATAGACCCTAATCTTGGTGTAATTCGGCACAAAAAATTACAATTATACAAAACTTATTTGACACGGATTTCTACAAAATGTTGCTGTATTTAAGGCATTTGTGATCGTTAAATCTCTATTTTAGAGGTCATTTCAATAAGGGCTAGAAGAAATGGTGGACCGATTATAACCAATTTCAATAGGTTTCGTCTTTGTGTCAAAATAATTATTTGCTTCCCATTTGATCAAGATGCATTTAGAATTGCGACCTGTACTTTTTTCAAGGGTTAACATCGACAGGCAGCCAGACGGACGGAAAGACAGACATCGTTAAATTGACTAAGAATATGATTCTGAGTCGAACGGTATATTTTAAGGTGGGTGTCTGATAATTTTTTCTGTGCGTTACAAACATCAGCACAAACACATAATACCCTAACCACCTGTGTAGGGTTTTGTTTTAAGTGATATTTCGATGTGAATACCATTTGAAAGTGATAACCTTAACAAAAACACTACATAAAATTTCTTTCATTTTCAATTCCTTCCAAATTTCATAGTCGCCCTTACATGATAAGTGCCTGTACTCTTTCAAATCAACACGAAAACGTCTCAGCTTTGAACACGTGAATTTTATTTAGTTACAGATTATTTAAAAAAAAACCTGTTTGGAACTACTGTGCTTTGTGAGTCGTTACTATATTATTATTATATTATTAATAATATCCTTATTAATATCAGTATATTGAGTTACTAAACGGGTAAACAGAACTGCTGGGTATTCTTACATACATACATTCATATGTATGTTTACATATTGAAGTTTGTTTATTTAGTTTCTTTTGATTGTATACACACATGTAAATATAAATGGATAAGTTTAAGGATATTATTAAAAGGATATAATATGTAGATAAAATGTATGCATAGTATATAAGTATGTATATGATCTTATATATGTATGCATATGTATGTGTGTTAAAAGTTTAATACAGACAACTTAACAGTGACACTTGAAATCAAGTGGAAAATCACAGACATAAAGAACAAGAAAACATTCATATGTATATAGCTACTAAATCAAAAGAAAACATAAAAAGGACAACGTTTAAATAAGCACAAATGTAAACATATTTACAAACACTAACACATTTACATACATATGTACTTTTATATATAACTTTTTGTTAAATATTTGCATTCATCCATATGTATAAAAAACTACATGTTAAAAAGTCATTTTGTTATACAAAATAAACAAACTCACAAAAAAATCTAAATAATAAAAAAACTATCTTATGGATACTTTAAGTTACAAAAACTGGATTATAATTATATGGTTAAAATTAATATTGGATTACAACAACAATAATATTTTTTATGATACTTTTTTTCAAGGAAACTTAAATTTAAAGCCTACATGAAAATTTTTGCACCCACACTTTTAAATTTATATAGATTTTATCTAAGAATAGAAACATAAGTTAATATTTACTGGAAATGTTAAAGTTTAATTTTATTTGAAATATTTATTTTTATTTTAATAAATATCAAAATCTGTTTACACCCACTTTCTTCCTTAAAGATTTTACTAAAGGTCATAGGTCAACTACAATATGGGGGAAATAATAGCCAGCCAGTACAGACAGTGTCTATAATTCTTGTACAAGATTTGTTTTGCCTTGTTTTTATATTATTGTATCTATTGTTAAGATAAACTTTGGATGGATACCAAAGTTTCGATTAATTCAAGGTAGGTCCAACATCCATTAATATATTACTACATCTACTACTAAGGTATACTTTAAACGGATTTTAATAAATTCTATATTCTGCATATTTATGAGGAAATATCTTTATAGTGGTATATTTCTTAATAAAATCGGTTGTTTAGTGTGACCTTAAAAGGGATTACGAAAAATGTGTTTGCCTATTAATTATATAGATGATGTCATCTATATATTATATAGATGATAATATAAATACAATCATGTATATTAGGCATTTTGCAGACTTACGAAAACATAGTTTAAGGCGAACATTTTATTTGTCAGTAAGATGGTTAAGGATATAAAAGATTCGATGCAGCCGAATAAGTTTTTTAAGTTTTCGCAAAATGTAAAAAGTATACCTTATAGTAGTAGTGTAATATATTAAGAAGTTATAAGCGGTATTTAACTGTATATTCTCATATGTATATATAATTCTCTCATTCAAAATATTGTCTCATTGTTTTTATTTTGTTCATAAAAACAAACTGGACCAGTTGTAATGAAATAAATTTTGTTATTACAATTTAAACTTTTTTATTATTTTAATTCAAATTTATATGGGCAGCGAAGAGCCCCAGGTGTACTCTCGTTTTTTAATTTTTGACACAAAACTTAGTTTAAAATAGCAAAATTTGTTTATGCTCGATATGAATAAAAAGTACACGATTTATTTATTTATTTTTTCTTTTTCAGAAGAAAAATTCAGAAATATATTCCGAAACTTCTTTGCATAAACAGATTTTTTAACATGTCTTCGCCATCTAGAAACCGATTTTGCCGAATTTCATTAACAAAATTTTCGACAGAATTTCAAATTGTTTGATGTATATATTATATATGTCAGTTTTTGGAAGGCTTCATAAACGCCATTTCAACCGACATACGAATGTGCGGCTATATTCCTATCTCCATTATTCCTTACAAAGATCTAGAAAAAATCAACCTTTTTGTACTCCGTTGAAAAACGGAATGTCAAACTTAGATAAATATACCCCCTTAACACAAGTGGTGAAGATTATAAAATATTTATTACACAAGTTTGGGTCATTTTCAACAGATAAGGACTAACTTTAAATTAACATGGGACGCAAGATTGGTTCTAGTTTATGAAATCAGACGTACGCTACTCAGTGCTTTGTTTCATAGACAAAAATCAAAATAAAATCATTTTTCAAATTGACTTGATATATATGTTTTTGGAAAGGTAACAATATAAATCATATAATTTAAAAGAATTTTTGGAAAAACTTATTTTTGTGGCTACTAGAGCGCGGTAAAATCAGAAAATTGAAAACTAATATTAATGAACCAAAAAGCCGGTTTTAAACTGTTTTAAGAAAAAGCAATAGT
>MINK01173737.1:0-13485 GCA_001735545.1 Phormia regina | reverse complement strand
ATTTATATGAAAAATATGCTATTTTAGTGATAATATTACATTGTTATATTGTTATCATGCCAGGCAGATAAATATTTTCTATTTTTTTTGTTCTTAATACATGCTAAACCCCCTACCCTTGCAAAAAGAAAAAAATTTAATGAGACATAAAACAAGAAAAATTTTATTTTTGTGTTTTGTGATTTCAAAAAAATAGTTGTTATAAAGTAATGATCTGAATGTTGTTCATTTGGTTTTTAATATTTGGAAGAACCAAACGCAGAGAAAATAAAATAAAAAATATCAATAAAGTACAGTACTCTTCATATAAAATGTGTGTATCTGGCCAGATACATGCGCTACATATATGATGTCTTTTAATGTGTTTTTTTATAAAACGATACCTAACAATATTTGTAGAGGGTATCTGGAGACTCAAACCCCTAGCCAAATTAGAAATATATTTAAATCATTGTTAAATTCGTAAAATATCTGGCCAGATACATGTGCATGACAAAGGGTTAAAAAGTTAAAATTAAAAAAAAATAATTTCGCAGTTTTTAAAAATTTTCTATGTAATTTGTCAATGAGTATTGCGACTAATTTGTGAATAGGTTTTGTTTTAGTTGCAACATATTTATCTTTATGATTAAAGAATTAAAAAATTGAATATCTAACACATAAAATTTTGAGAAAAAATACCCTTAACTACTGGCCTTATTAAAAAGTAATGTAAGATGGATTTGAAGACAATTTTAATTAGAGTTTTTATATATTTTTTTTAAAGTCATTTTCGAGATATACTTCAATATATAATACAAACTCCTTGATTATACAAATCGCCATATATCGCAAGATATATTAAATAATTATGATCAGTTTATTTTCTAACAGTTCCCTTCTTTAATGTGCTTTGGTGTTAGGGTTTAAATTTTGTATAAAGCTAATTGTTTAAAATATTGTTAAACTTAGTGTACTTAGAATTATTTGACTAATAGTATTCTCTCTCCCTTTAAGCTCCTCAATTCACGTGATTCTTTTGGATATAAACAAGATGTTTTCTTTCACACATTTGTTTATTTTCTTTATTATTTTGTTAATGATTTTATGTATTTTTTCTGCAAATTTGTTTTTTTTTCTATTAATTATTCTTTCAAAAAACNAAACGGTATTTTGAATTTTGTGAAGGCGACTAAATGACTATTTTAAGTATTATTATGTAGAAATCCCATTAGAAATTATTGATTTTTTTTGTAGATTTCTTTTTAAGTTTTGGTCAAATTTCAAGGTAGTTTTCGCTATTTCATAAGTATTTATATGTTTTGTTTAGTTATTTATTTTTTATACTCAGTATTAGAACAGGTAATAATATAAACACGCCTGAGTTGATTATGTAAATTTCTAAACAACCTACAAAACATAAAGATTATAGTTTATTAATTAATTAATGAATGAATGAATGAATGCTTTGAACGCATTGAACAAAAACATAGCAGCTAAGAAATCTTTGATGTCATATTATTTTAAATATTTATGTAGTATCTGTGAGTAGTTGTGTTTGTAGATTAAAAGATACCGAACAAAAAAAAAAAAAGAAAAGTTTTAAACAAATCTGTGTAAAAAAAATAACAACAACACAACATCGACTGTAAACACTAACATATACATATGAATATATTTTAAACATTAACATATTGCCGCATTCTTTTTGCACTTTTTTTCTTGCTTTTTTATATGATGTTTTTGTTTATTCCTTGTCTATATCGAAAGAATTAATGAATTGTTTATTTAGTTGTTGTTTGTTATTGTTGTTGTATTTGTATTTGGTTTAATTAAATTACACTGACTTTCGACATTGTTGCTGTTGTTGTGTTATTGTAGTTTCTGTTTTTTCTTTTTTATTTCATGTTACATGTCTTCCGCATTGAAGATATTTAATGATATCTTTTCTTTTTTGCACTCCGCCAATTCTTCAAATAAAACTTCATTCATCTGCACAGTTTCCACCTCAAAATATGAATATATATACAAGAGGAAAAAAAAAAACATAAGTACTAGTCAGTAAACTTTGCGGTCAACTAATGATAGAATTTATTGAAATAAGAAAATAAAATTTGTTTACGGTAAAAAAACATATTAACTTATTTACGCATATAATGTTTGTAATAAATGTACAATGATGGATGCAATTATAGCACAGTTAGTAAATTATGCCTATACTTTTAATAATCTATTCCAGGGTAGTATATAAAAAGTGATAAGTAAATAAATAAATAAGTTTTCGATTTTAATATTTTTCGTTGAAGAACAAAAATTTGAATTCTTCGGATCCTTGTAATATATGATGAGTTATGTCCTTTCATCCAGTTGTCGGTTGAAATGGTATTTATGAAGCCCAATCTATAATTGTCCTTTATAATATACATATCAAACGATCGGAAATCCTTTCGAGAAATTCAGCAAGTTTGATTCATAAAGAGCGGAGTTATATTTAAAAAAAGATATTCAAAGCCGTGTTTTGATTATCAAACGCCTCTATATGAGCTAGGGACTTCGTTTTTTACAAAAATATTAATTTTTCTGCTGAAGCAATGAACTATGTTGGGCCAATAATTATATATCGGTAAAATAGTATTTTTGACTTTTGGAGACCCTGTTTAAGTTTCAGATTTATATTTTTATATAGATAAATTCTGCTTTTTGAATCAACCAAATTCGAGCATAAACAATTGACACAAGGTGCTAATTAGCCACCTCCAAGTGACAGGATGCTTCTCAGATTGAATTCCGGTACTGGAACCGATCGCAAGACCAGAAAACGTTTCACCTGATTAGGGATATTTGTGCTGAGAGCCCCACATATATTCTTACGATTATATATGCTAATCGGGAGTATTTTTAAATATATATTTTTTTTTCAAATGCACTGAGAAAAATAACGCTTTTACAGACATGTATTATTTATGACATAAATCAATTAACAATCCCCTCTATACCCACTCCTTATCCCTTTGGCGTTGCCGAATTTCATAAAGTTCAGTGAATAATTAACTATAAAACCCATCCTAGGATTGAAAAATATTTAAGAATTGTTGCAAGATAGTTCTGTACCAATAAAAGTTTCATTCCAAACCGAATCTTCCTGTTCCTGTGAATTGGGGTCATAATTTGTATACTCTACATTACCATATTGTTCAACTTTGAATCACTTTCAGAGTCTATTTAACGATGTCTGTCTGTCTGTCTGTCTGTCTGTCTGTCTGTCTGTCTGTCCGTCCGTCTGGCTGTCTGTCCATGTAAATTTTGTGAGAAAAGTACAGGCAGCAATTTGGAAGATATCTTGATGACATTTGGGGGAAATAGTTATTGTGATATAGAGACAAAGTCTATTAAAAATAGTTATGATAAGTCCATTATTTCGCCTAGCCCCCATGCAAATAAGAATTAATATTTTTACCATAAAGATTGGTTTAAATCCCTCTTTCGGAAATTACATTAATGCACACGCATAGAAAAAAAAAAAAAACATGGATCACTACAATAATTCAATGTTTATATAGAAGTTTTTCATTGATATCAATAATACCGTGTTCATGATAGCAACGTTTATGATTCTGTTTAATCATTAAATGATTACTCATGGGATTATATATACGATAAAATGAGATTACATATATATGTGATAAAATGGGATTGTATATATGATGAAATGGGGTTATATATATCATAAAATAAGTTTATATATATATGATAACATAAGACCATTAAATGATAAAAAAAAACATGGTGGAATGAAAGCAATTTTTAAGAAAAGTTTATAAACTTTACTAAAAATCATAAGTAAGGTTATAAAATTTACTAATAAATTAGTAAAGGGAATCATAATAATGATTACGTACAAATATAATTATGGTCACCTGAACCATATTTTATCTATGTATGCACGGTTATATATAATTCGACATTTATGCTGATATTTATGAGTATCGGTACATAATTTATTATATCTATGTATAAATTCACTTCTGGGAATAGCTCTAAAGGGTACGCAAATTTTATAGATGTTAGTATCAAAACATTGTTCTGTATTTGTATATTTTATTTCAAATTTAGTAAAAGTTTCGATTTATAATTGGCCACAGGTCTAATATAAGTCCCTTTCACGAATTTTTATACTCCTATACCTTGATGTAGGGTATGATATGGGTGGTGTTGACGGACTATAGTTTCTCTCACGCTGTATCGCTATACTAAGAATAATGAAATAATATAAGTTTTCTTTAGAAACTAGGAGCAATTAATGTTTTTCTCTGCGTGTAGCTAATTATTAGTTGCTTTCCAAATTCAAACATAAATGTCCTTCTTTCGCCAACAGAAATATTTTCACTTCAAAAGAATTGATATTTTTTTATACATATTTATTTTAATATCTTGTCTATAATTTTATTCAACACTGTACAAATGAATACAAAGACATTTTCTTTCTTCATAAAAATACCTACATATGTATGTATGTACTTAGGCACGGGTATGTATGTATGTTGTTGTTAGACTCTTTTATTGTATGTATGGGTGTCGTATGCTCGAATGATTAGTTGTTTATTTAATTATATTTATGCATAAGAAAACATTTACATTATGAATAGAAAATTAATAATTTAAAGGCAATTAATAAATAAATGTTAATACACAATTTGCATACAAAATAAATTTACATAAATGCATGTTTGTATGTAGATGACATCTGTATTGATATTAGTGCGTAAATAAAAAAGAATAATTATTTATTAATTAGAGGAATTGTGTTTTTTTTTAGTTATAAGGTAGAAAAAAATAACTAAAACTAAGGAGTCTATTTATAAGATTAATTATTGTTCATAATGTTATAACAACAACGATACTCTTTATTGATCTGAGTTTAGCTAATAACTCAGAGAAATGTCATTAACCTTGTTGTATATGAAAGATCACTTTATAGAAATTTAATCAATTGGGTTTTTATTACATTTTATTTGTTAAACATTTAATTAATTGTTTTTTCGTTCGTCTCTTCTACTTACAGTTTGGACTTCGCCAATTGGATCTCTCTCTTTTATCCCAACTGTGGGCCCTTAATGATTCCATCCAAGAATTTCGCACTATGATACAAGAACAGGAACAAGATGACGATGAGACATATTCAACACACTCACGTTCACCTTCACCCTATGATTCTGTATCATCGGATGCTGAAGATGAAATTTTAACCCTTAAAAGTAAAAATCGTATGGAATTACAAAATGGCAATGTTATTACAACCCAACCAAAACTAACTACAAAATCGTATAATACCGATAGCGAAATAACAATGACAAATCAATTAACGACAAATACAGCATCGTCGACAACTTCATCGTCATCATCAACAACCTCAACGGTTTCGTCAGGTTTAACGGATCAACAACAAAAGTCACAATTGTTAAAGCCACCATTACCGAAACCATTGGATGTTAAACCAGTGCCACGTATGCGTAGTGCACCACCACCACCACCAACACATCGTAAAAGTCAAACAGCACCGCCACGACCCACATGATGCTATCTCAGCGACTTCTTTGCCGAAGTCAAGACGATCATGTGCAAAGTGATTGTGGGCGATGCTAAAAAGATCGATGAATCGAATAAATTTAAAAATAATTTAGAACAGCAACAGCAACAACAACAACAATACAATAATAATACGGTTACTAATGAAAACAATCAGCAGGTGTTACGAAGGAATTTTATCATAGAGGACCATCCCTAATATTATAGACAACCTAGAAAAGCAATATTTTATATTTATAATAATAAATAATTAATTAATAGAAGAAAAAATAAAAAATATATATTTTTGCCAAAAGTAAAACAGAAAAAATAAAAATGCATATTATTGATTAATTAATTAATTAAGTTTATGATTTGTTTAAATGTTGTTTTTTTTTTTGTAAATGTTATGAAATGACACATCTCTGTATCAGCTTCAATATTTAAGAAAATTTTATTATTATAAAGCTTGTATATGTATGTATTTGTTAGTTTGTGTTTATATGTGTTAGACATTGTGTATGTGAGTGTGTTTTATTATTATTTTCTTATTATTATTATTAATTTGTTAATTTATTGTTTAAGTTTTATTCTATTTAAATTTTATTATTGTTTTTTTTTTTCTTAAATACATTTTGGTTTCAAATTAAAATTTATTTTATAATTTAACACTGGGGTCCTGGCTAAAGGGTGTCTATATACTTTACATTTATTTTTATTTTATATTTTTATAATTTAAAACAAAATTTCATTTAAATTTTATAAAATTCTCTCAACTAATTTGTACATTATTTTTTATACATTCTAAGGAGTGCTTTTTTAAAATCAATATAAGGTATCAATAAAAAAAAAATACTAAAATAAAAATATTAAAATAAAATTTTAAAAATAAATTATAATAAAACAAAATAAATAATAATAATAAAAAAACGCTTAGGCTGTTCATTATTTTATTTTACCATAAAAAAATATAACCATATACATATTTTAATTTTTTTTTGTTCACTTATAATGCAATTGTAATTTTATACTTGAATATATTTTGTAGTTTTTAATGGCTGGATTGAATCCAAAACACTTTTCAATTGATTTAATTTAATTGGTACGATAATATTCTATTGTGTAAATATATATACTTACATATAAAAGAAAGAAAAAGAAAAATAAATATTTTAATAAAGAAACAAATTTAAATGCTTAATAAAAAAAAAAAAAAATAATTCAATTAATGTTATTCATTCGTTCATTGTTGGAAAAAAAAAGTACCACAAGGTAAGTACATGTATTCGTAGGCATTTGTAATAAACAGACGGGGTCAATAATGCTAAGGTTAAATATGGGGTGGCTTAAGCTTTGAATGTTTTTTTTTTTAATAATTGGAAAAAAGTTCTTTGTTTGCAAAATATATCCTTGACATTGCCTTTAATGAAGAACTTGAATAGGATTTGTTACAAATCATTTTATTACTATAATGCAATGGTCATTCAATATGTAAAAAAGGGCAGTAATGAACTTTGTTTATAAAGGTCATTAGTAATGTTAAAAAAATTTCATTTGAGGGTTTTTCTTATTTCCGAAATAAACCTTGTTTGAACAGTTAACATTGCATTGAAATATTTTTAGATTTATTTCAATAAAACATTGGCTATTTTCTCAGTCATTGTTGGAAAATTTGTTTAACAGAGTATGATAAAATGGCAACACTGACCTCTGCTTTTCGAATCAATATTTTAGAATTACAAATATTTTAAATTTATTTGAATGCCATTGAATTTTTTTTAATGAAATACTTAGGTAAACATACTTTAAAGAGATAGAAAAATATACTCAGTCAAGTCCGTTCATGTACAGACATCAAATCGTCCAGCCGAATGTACATCGTTAAATCGATTCAAAAAGTGATTTTAAATCGATTGTTATACTTTAAGGTAAGTGGGCTGTTATCAATAACACAGAGTTATTGCGGCACGGTGTTTCTCAAGTATTAAGCATATTATCCACTTTTTTTACTTGACTCCAGTTCTTTTTTTTTATTGACTCTAGTTCTTGCTATAAATCTTGTTTTGTAAAATTAACGAGGTGGCACTATACAGTGAATCATATTTCGAAAACGACTTGTGTGATATTGTTCAAAAATATATATGAAAAAATTCTACTTAAAATAATATTCAAGTCTTTCTTACATTATTTTTGAATACAGTCAACAGTTATGGAAAAAATTTTTGGATAAATTATGCCAGTTCGTATTAATTTCATGTATTAAACGAAATAGGTTATTTATACTCTTCACCACAGGTGTAAAGGGCAGGCGCGGATCCACCTCAAGCTTTTGGGGGAGAAAAATAGAATGATTTTGACAACTGTTTCTCTAAATTTTAAGATTCAGTACAAATTTTCCATAAAAAGTTATAATTTTGGGGAGGGAAATTTCCCTTTTTCCCTCCCCGTGGATCCGCGCCTGGTAAAGAGTATACTTATGTGGAATTTTTTACAAAATATTTTTTACTATAAAATAATCACCAATTCTTTTAAATATGATAACTGACAATTTTACAACTCGACAACTTAGTTTTCAATTCAATTAACTCAACTAACTCTTTGCTCCCTTTTTATATTATAACTATTACTACTCCCTATTTCTTAAAGACCTAGAAAATTCCAAGCGAGTAAAACCTATGGTTTTCCCTTTCATGTGCATTATAAGTCGGTTTATCAAATGACATCTGGAATGTTCGTTTTACGACATGTTATGTCTCGTTAATATTTCCACTGTTGCGTACATGACTCGTCACTAACTCTCTCCAGAATGTTCTGTCCTTTAACAATCTTAACCCTTTTAGTCAAAATCGTTTGTGAGATCTGGTAACGCAACCAGTCCCCAATACCACATCACACTTATATAAGTTTGTTATTTCGTTTATAACTTCTATATTATTCATCCAAGACCCGAAAAAGTATCCTTATTGGATATGTATGTCTTTTGAAATTAGTTTTTAAAAAGCTACTGAAAACGAAGCTATATGTCTTATACATCAAATTGTAGAGAATATTTCTGAAAAGAATGCTAAAAAAAATGAGCAAAATCCGTTGATAAATAATTGAGAAATACCTCTAAAAATCGTATTTATTGTTGACTATTCTAACTCGTATTTATTGTGGACTAATCCAAGACTCGAAAAAGTATCCTTATTGGATCCTTATTGTCGTTATAAAAATTGAAATCAGTTCTGAAAGAAAGCTAATGTAATCGAAGGTATATATTGTATACATCAAATTGTAAGGAATATTCCTGAAAAGAATGCTAATAAAAATTAGCAAAATTCGTTGATAAATAACTGAAAAATCGCTAAAAAATCGAAGATGCCTCTAAAAATCTTATTTATTGTCGACTATTCTAGGCTCCTATATAATATTATAATTTGTTTTAAATGAAAAATTCAGAATGGTTTTTATTTTTTGCTGAATAAATAGGTCCATTAGTTTTTGAGATATTAGCCAAAACGCTTCTTTAGACTTTTTTAAGCTCCTTTACATACCACAGATTTTGTTATTGAACATGTTGGTCACAATTTTTTTTAATTTCGGTTTTCAGATTTAAAGAAATCGTTTTATAAACAACCCAGTGATTGGCAGATCTTTTTTTAAATTTATTTAAAGGCAGCTTTGCATGTTGCTGTTGAATTTATAAAACGAAGAGAACGCTGTAGGGTCAAATGCAAATTTGTTGGTAATAAATCTGAATCTCCTAAACTACTGGTCGGATCAAATTGAAATGTAAAGAAGAGCTGTAGAAAAGGACCTAAACTTTCAGAAAAATAATTTCGTAGTTGCCCTGTTATAGCACAAAATAAGCCACAGGGTGCCAAAGTTGACTACCTCGAGTACTGAAAAGTTTCAAAAAATGAACTCTGATTTTAAAGATATTTATATTTTGATTGCCTGGCAAGATAAAGAAAAAATGGGCTAACTCACCTAAGTTATCTCTTACAGTTAAAAAGATATTTAAGCTTGAATTTTGAATTATTTGCCTCGGCATTCTTTAATTTTTCGGAATAAGTCCGGAGATGTATGAGCAAATTTTTTAAAAATATTCTGTAATTTGCTACATATTTGCAATGTATTTTCGGATTATCTCAATTCGTATAGACGTGAAAAATATTCAAAGTCTACACTTTGAATTTAGTATGAAAAATGGATATTTTTACAAAATTATAGTACAATTCTTTCACTTTTTTCTCAAAGCTCCGTTAGTAAAAAAATTGTTTCTTTATATAATTCAAAAGAAATCTTGAATTCATTTATGTTAGTACCTTACATCCAGCATTGGTCGAAAATGGTAAATTTAAAATAAAAAAACGTATTATTTTTATCGATTTTTTTTTAATGGGAGGCCACATTATTTAAAGAAATGGATTTAGAACGATTTGACACTAAGCAGCTTTCCGCTGGGCCAAACGCGAATGCAGGAGAAAAGTCAATTTTATTTAAAAGACTTTTTTAATTGAGCAACTATGACCAATTATTTCTTATGACTTATTTCTTGTACTATATATAAAATATATATCTTTCATTCCTGTAAAAATCAAATAAAATTTTTGTAAATTTTTTTAAATAAAAATATGTAAAAACCGAAAAATAATGTTTTGTAAAGTAAACCCCACCGACTTTGCAACAAATTATAAAATATTAGAATAATATAAAAATAGACTTAATTACTAATTCACTGATGTATAATATGTACATAAACATCGTTTTAAAAGCATTATATCACGGTCTCAAAACTGACAACTTAGGTCAACTCTCATCAAATTCATTATATTTCAATATTTCCTTAGGTGCGTATACGTAACGCACAATTGTATTGCCACGTTTCGGTTGTTGAACAATATATTCGCCATAATCATTTATATTTATTAAATATTGTTAATTTTTGAAAAATATTCAAAAATAAGTTATTGAAGCTATTTTATTGATTGATTGAGAAATAATATTAAAAATATTATGCTAATATCCTTTAAATAATTGACTTTTTTCATGAAATCTGCTCTTCTGCATTCGTTTTTGACCGGACGGGAAGCTGTTTAGTACTAAATACATTTCTTAAAACATCATGGTCACCAAATTTAAAAAGATTATTTTATTAATCGATAAAAATGAAATTTCTTTTTAAATTTATCATTTTCGACCAATGCTGGATGTAAGGTGCAAACATAAATCAATTCAAAATTTTTTTATTAAACACAAAATGCTTCGTTATAAATATTTGTTCGATATACGTTTAAATTTTTTACTTATTAGTAACACATTTATATTATAAAATAATATTGCATACCCTAAGGCTGCTATTATCAAATCCCCAATGTATGCTAATAATTTGAATAATAAATAATGTTCTGATATTTCCGGTTTCCGTTTAAATGTAAAAATGTGTTGCATTTTAAAGTGGTAAATAAGGTGTTAATTTTTCAGATACATAATATTACATACCCTTCGTAATTTTTTTAGTAAAAAAAAAAATAAACTTAAGAATAAATTTATTAATTCAAAAAAGAAAAATATTTTTTCTTCTATTATTAAAATAACCTAGATTTATGATGAATTTTTATAAAATTTTTATATTTATAATATTTGGTATACGTTATATTAGGATAGGTAAAGTGGGCAGCTGCCGGCACTATTACAAGACAGCTCACGTGGCTCCAATATTGGTCCCATTGTGGACCAATATCACATGATCCCTTAGGGGATCATAACTAACACATGTCCGAATCGAACCAACCAGACACTTCGATTTCACAGAATTATAGATCTGCAGGAGGAGATCGGTACTCCAAGCAATTGATCCATATCTTCATGCCGAAGAACAGAACCATTGCTGGCGAGTTCGTCCGTAGTAATATTTCCCGGTGTATTTGAATAACCCCTAACCCAGACCAGCTCTAGGTTTGAATGTGTCTCCATCTTGTTTAGATGTATCCGGGATTTAACTTTAAAACGAGGACGTTTTAATCGTTGTTTGACTTTTTGTACACATTTGGAGGTCCGACAGCTTAAAGGAAACACTTTTCCTATATTCGGGAATAAAGGCACCCCCTCCAACCTCATCAACAGATTTGGATCCATCAGTGTAAACTTTCAGTGAGCCGTCTCTAAGTACCGAAGCAGTCGAGATTGACACTGAGAAGCCTCTGTTAAGAATAGATATAGGAATGCAATAGTCAATATTGCAAGAGATGTCGTCAAGTAAACTTAAAACGGTTGCATGGTCGTAGCCTCTAACAGTCCATGCAGCTATAGAATATTCTAGGCAATGAGAAAAAGCGAATAAATTGGCAAAAAGGGGAGCGCAGCTACCACAGGAAAATGCAGTAAAAGAAGTTTTCCCACCCCTATCCTTGGTCATTAAAAAAATTAAACATGAATCGAGAACTGTTTGGCCGAGTCGATGGCAAGAATCTAATAGCTTTATACAGACTAAGCAATTATGGGATGGAGAAAAAATAAAATATAGTAATATTCTTCTGGAAATGAATAGGATGCAAGTGAGAATGGTAATTGATCTTATTACTGGTCATTATATGGTAGAATTACGAATTAAAGAATGTGATACTTGTAGGTGGTGTAGGAAAGCTGTCGAAGAAAGCCACCACTACTACTTATGTGAATGGCTTGCCCTATCCAATAGACGATTTAATGTTTTTTGATCTTATTTATTTCATAGGCAGACTGATATCAGAGATACAAATCCTTGAATTTTCCTTGAATATATCAAGGTAACGAAATGGAAGGCGTAGATTGCACTACAACACTAAGAAGCGGAGTGTAGCTTTTAAGGAATCATAATGAACGAATTGGTCTCTATGGGCACCGACTTTAAAATAGTCAGTGTCATCTTTACAACCTAACTAACCTGGAGAAGAGAAAAAGTTCCGTTTTCCTGGATTTACACTGAGTCCACTTGTTGAGCTCCACATACCAAGTAGACCCAGAGCAGTTTGCAAGCGTTGAGACATAGTATCCAGATATTCCCCAGATACGGCCACCGCAACATCGACAGCATTAGATACAGCCTTATACTTCAGAGAATCTAGTTCAATGAGTTGTGGATTAAGGGCGATATTCCAGAGAAGAGGAGATAAAACTCCTCCTTCCGAAGTACGACTAATTGCCACCCTGTATATAGATGCTCCCATATTGGATATTATAACCCTATTAGTTAGAAGTCTCCATATGAGGCTAATTTACGACTGATTGATATTCAGTCTTTTAAGAGACAATTTTATAGCTTCCGGAGTTACATTATTAAGAGCCCTCTCTATGTATAGGAAAGCAGCCTATGCAAACACCTTATGCTTATGAGCGTAATATTCATAGCGTTATTATACCCTACACCACCAAAGGTGCTTGGGGTATTATGTGTTTGTGCAAATATTGTAACACAGAGAGAAATTTTTCCTATACCGTTCGACTAAGAATCACTTTTTGAGTATATTTAACGATGTCAGTCCGTCCGTCCGTCTTGTTGGCTGTCCATGTAAAGCTTGTGCGCAAAGTACAGGTCGCAATTTTATATATAATTTGATGAGATTTGGTACATATGTTTTTTTTTTGGTACAAAGACAAAACCTATTGATTTTGGTCATGATCGACCCATTATTTCATTTAGCCCCATACAAATATTTGCCGGAAGAGTTTTTACACTAAGAAATACCTTAAAAATTGAAATATTTTAATGAAATTTAACACAAATAAGTTTTATATAAGCATAAGTCCATGTGCAAACTGAGAAGCCTCGGTCCATAATTTACCATAGCTCCCATATGAACCCCTTTTTCGAAAATCACTTTAACGTGCATAAAAATGTTAATATTAATTTAATATTCGACACATATAACATTTATATAAGTATAAGTTACAGTGCAAAATTTCATGAAGATCAGA
>MINK01173736.1:0-13447 GCA_001735545.1 Phormia regina | reverse complement strand
TTTTTTTTTTTTTTTTTTTTTGTGATACTTTTTTGTTTTTGCAAAAAATCCCTTTTAATAATTTGTGCTATAAACATATGAATAATAAAGTTAAGGTATTTATTTTTATTAAAAATAGATGTAGTGGAGAAAAAATGGTTAAAATATATTTATATATATGATGCATATATTTGTAATAAATTCCCAGACCTTTGGACAAAATAAAATTAAAATTGTTACTTTCAATTACTTTCTTTTATTTCTACCTATACACATTAAAAAAAAATTAACACATAGGTACTTTTAAATGATATCATTCTGTGACAATTCTGAATTGATATCGTATGTGCTTGTTCAAATTTTGATACAAATCTATACCAAATTAGCATCAAGTTAAAACCATTTTGGTATCAAAAAAAATTAAATTGTTTAAATCAATTAAAATTATTAATGAACAGTAACCTATGTGTAATATATTCAATCATATGCCAAATTGATGACTTTTTCGGGCAGAAATAGCTCTTGAATCAGAGTTGTTAAGCTTAATGATATACAAACTATTAGCGAAATATATTTGTGGTCGATTTTTCTTTGGGGGCAAATATAAAATATATTATCGATCACAATATAAATTAAATTTTACATAAACTTTTCGAGGATTATCTGATTCAATAGATATTAGGAACCTGATCCAGTATAACAATAAAATTGTTTTACAGTAAAATTTCTATAAAAAATTAATTAAACATTTGATAGAGTTTTTGTTTGTGGTACAGACCTTTAAATTATGGTCCATTAAAGAAGAAAATATTTTGTATTGGAGGCCAAAAAATTTAAATTAGTTTATATATAATTAAACTTGAATAAATTTGAGTGCTTTAAAGTGTTTAGATTTTTGCATAAATAATATTTTTTTTTTAAGAAAATTTTTAAGAAAATTAGTGCAATTATTTTGAAATATTTCCGCTGCCCGAAAAGATTCTTGTGTTTAAATATATTAAAAATAATATTATCCCATATCATACATTTTTAAAAAATTAGGGAAAAATGATTTTTAAAATATAAAAAATTTAAAAGGAAAAAAATTTCCTGGTGTTAAACCTTAGTTTTCTGCCTTACAAATGTATGACCATTTAATTGTAAGGCTAATTAAATATATCCTACATCACATTTATAGCACAAATTTTTAATATACAAATTATTTTCCATTCAATCAATTAATGAATCAATCAATCAAATAAATAATGTGAATAAATATAAAAAAATAAATAGCAATAAATAAATAAACGAAATTTTAAAACTAATATTCGCACATTTGTCAAACACTTAAAACAAATAAATAAATAATATAAATATTTAAATAAATAATTAAACATTTTAAATATAACTTTTTACAAAATTATGTTCAAATAAATAAATAAATTAAGAAAAGTTTGCAATAAATTAATTAAATAAATAAGTTATTAAGAAAAAAAATTATAATAAATTAAATAAATAAATTAAATAAATATTTTAAATAAATATTTTAAATAAATATTTTAAATAAATAATTTAAATAAATATTTTAAACAAATAAGAAAAATAAATAATATCTTGCTTTTCACAAAACTCTTTTTTAACATTTCTTTACATTTACATTTACGTCTTGTTTTTTTTTTTTTTAATTTTGTTCTTCTTCTTCTTTTTAACTCATTTTAATTTTCCGCTCACATATGATATGGTTGACAAAATTGATATACCAATCTTTGTGATCTTTCTGTCTTTTTCATAATGCCCTTCTTATAATATTGACGTATCGAACGTGATAATTTATCGTAATTCATAGCTGGACGATTTTTACGTTTACCCCACAATTTGGCTACTCTCACTGAATCTTCTATCTTGAATATACCCTTGCTGCGATCAATCCAACGTATAGCTGTGCCATTAATGTGGGGAGCCGATAAAAGTTCTTTTAAAAATTGCCATAAATGTATATGAGATCCACCGTTGCGGGTGCCGCCAGCACGTTTAACTGGCGTTATTGTATTAACTTCATTATTATTATTATTGTTGTTGTTGCTGTTGTTGTTGTTAGCACTAGTATTATTTATATTATTAATACCATTGGAATTTGTATTAATCAATTCATCGTTATTATTAAATTGGCCATTGGTTTGTTGGTGTATGGATGCCAAAGAATTACTGGTAGTATTGGTATTGGTAAGAAAATCATCTTCATCTGAAAATTATTTATAAAGAGAAATGGTAATTTTATTTTTCGTGTCTTTGACTTGATATAAAATTTGATCTTACCTTCGGTATCTTCTTCCATGCCATTATTATATGCATGCAATACATTGCTAGTCCACATATTATGATTTTGATGCATTTGATTTAGATTGGAATTTTTAGGATATTCTGGCAGACATGTGAGTTTCCATATTTCCAATTGAGCATGCAAAGTACTACCACACTGAAAGATATAAAAAATAAAATATTCATATAAAGATCAAGATTTTTAAAAGTGATGCATTTTAATAAAAAGTACTATTTTAAAGATTATTTGTCTTAAAATATATGTACATATATACTCTGGATGCTCATATGAATTTACAAACAAGCTAAAGATGTAAGTCCGTCCGTGCGTCTGCTTTGTTATATAAAGCATTCTAAGAAAATAAAATTTGATAATTATAAAAAAATTTGTAAAAATAATTCATATAGCAATATAAGCTAATAAACAAAAAATGCCTTAAATTTTATATCATTGCATATATTGGATATAAATATAGATTTAGAAAAAAATTTCATTTGTTTAATCACTAATTTCTCAAAAAAGAACTCAATACATTTTTAATTTAGAATAATAAACTGCCAAGAATAAATTAACAATTGTTTTTTAAGTCTAACCTGAATTATTAATAATTAAAAAATTAAAATAATCAACAGAAACAAATAAAGAAGAAAAACTTCCTCCTACGCAAACATTTTTCTCACACAACAGCTTATCATAAAATTAAACAAAAATTTAAAACAATGAAAAAAGTTATTAACTAGAAAAACTACAAAAAGCTAAAATAATCAAGTTTTAAAAATTCATTAAGTCATTAAAATATAAATTAATTTTAAGCTAAAAAAAATATAAAAAAATGCACACAAATAAAATCATAAATTTAAAACTGATCATAACCCATACGAAAAAAATGCAATAAACTGATATACATTTTGTGTTTATATTTTGTTGTTGTTTTTGTTTTTTCATACAACTACAAGTGAATTTCTGGTCTGACACAAGTTATTTTTAGTTTTTGTTACTCTTATTTTTTCCTTTTATTTTTGGTGCTGTAGTTTAAAAATGATCATCATGATCGTTATGATTATTATTATGATCATTATTAACATTATTTTTATACTAATGATCATTATTACAGTTTTAATCATAATGACGACTCACTTTCACCTTGCAATGTCGTTGCTGGTCGTTGCCTTACATTATTTTCAATTTTAGTTGTTATTGTTTTTTTTCTTCTTCTATATTTCTTGTTGTTGTTTCTAACTAGTCTAGTCATTGGTACTTAAAGGTTTCTTTACCTGTTAGTATATTAAAGCAGTAGTAACAATTGTAACCTTCTATTTTAGTTTTTTTTGTAATGCGTCATGGAGTTTAAACACAATCACTCACACTCTTTAAAAAATATGTGCATTTTGTTTTTGGGGTTTTTGTATTGTTTTTGTTGTTGTTTATATCTGTTAGTTCCTTTGTTTATTTAGCAACTTTATATTGAGGCACAATGGGTTGATATTCTGAGATATGTGAGTAATTTTTTTATATCTAGATATTATTTTAAATAAAAAATACAATGGAATAAATATTGTTTAGAATCTATTTGCAAATTATAGACATTTTGCCTTCAAAGTTTATACCTCACAATGCTATGAGTTAGGACTTATAAATATAAACTTTTGCGTTAAAATTAAAGTAATACTTTCAGAGAAAAATTGAATTGAAAATCTATGTCCATTTTATCTTAGTGAAAATCGTTACCGATATGACCTAAATTTGACAAAGTTTTGGGATCAAATTATTGAATTACAGTATGAAAGTACTATTTTTATTTAAAAAAAAATTAGAAATTGGCTTTTGTATAAAATTTATAATATAATATAAAAACAAGTATATTTTATAAAAAACAAATTTATATTTGATTATTCTACAAGTTATCTGATAATGATCATTTATTTGGATACAACTTATAAAGTATTGCAATAAGACCGTACATTTTTGTGGTCAAATAATTGAATTAAAAAAAGTGATGAGAATAATAGATTGTACTAAAAAATTAACTGTCGTCTAGAAATAATTAAAATGGATTTGAGGTTTTAGGAGAACAATGTTACAGACTAATTTTTTAACACTTTTGAATTTTTATAATTTTTGAAATTTTTTGTTTTTGCAATTCTATTTGTTTTTGTGCTTAATAGATTTAGTCAGATTTGTTTAATATTTTTTAAACAAAGTAAGACAAATCGTTTTCGAGATATGCTTAAAAATATAGTGCAAGCGCGTAAAATTCATAAATCGTGATTTATCACGAAAATTAGAGTCAATACAAAAAAGTGGAATAGTGACTGAGTACTTATTAAAACCATGTATCCGAATTGACTTAGAAACTTTATTCTTGTTTAGTAAAACATTAGTTGAATTTAAATGTTAATTTTCTGGAAAGATAACAGGGCGGACATAATATGATTTCTATATAATTTTACAATAATAATCTCTTGGGAGTAGCATATTATTAGGCACTGTGTTACCCAGCCCCATAAGTAAATATTTTTATTTATATATTAATATATTTAATTTTTTAGAAGTTATAAATTTTAGTGCATTTAGTTGAAGATTTTTTTTAAACTAAAAAATTATAATTCAGAAATGATTAAAGTAAAATAGTATAATCGAATATAACAGTGAAATAGTTTATGGAAGCAGATTTCCACAAATAAAATTAAAATCAGGTACTCATTTCAAATTGATTTAAGTGAAGAGGTATAGAAAGCGGCTAAAAACGTAGTCTACTAAAAATAGTTTTTTACCCAAAATATTTTAATATAATCTAAAATAGTAATGGAAAATAATTCTCTTTTAAAATTGTTAGTTAGTTTCTTATACTTTTTTTATTTTAAATACATAATATTTAGCGAATATTTTATGATACTTGGATTTTGTTACATTTTTACTTAGTATTTCCAAATATTTTAGGTTTATAGTAAATTAAAAATTTTATATAGTTTCAAAAATATTTAAAATTACCCCCTTGATTTTAAAATAAATGAAAAAAAAAAAAAAAAAATATTCCGAAAAATTTTTTTAAATAGTAAACCATCTAATTCCAGAAGAATTCAAATTGCAATTTAATAAATATTATTATATAAAAAAATATGACAATTGTTTTGTAAGGAATTTATTTTTAAGTTTCAAAAGAATGAATGTATTTCATAACAAAAACATTATTATTTTAATTATTTGTGATAAATTATAATGAAAATTAAGATAAAAAACTAACAATTTTGAAACTTTTTTATAGAATTAATAATATTTATTAATATAAATTTTTTAATGAAATTTAACAGTATTTTTAGACCCACTGTGCAATTAAGACTACCGTTATACAAGTGCACATGCATACAACCATAAGTAAATGTAAAGATAACATTTGTGTGTTTACTGTCGCTTACAACAAACATTCAGTTTCACTAAACAACCTTCACACATTCTTTTCTTTACCTTCAGCCATGACCACGGTTACTAAATTTGTGTGTGTGATTTTTTTTGTTTGCGTTATAATTTTATTTTCACATTTGCTTTTCTTTCTTCTTTTCCCAAAAAAAGCAAATTAAAATAAAAAAAGAAGAAAACAAACAATTTGCTCCAATAAGATGAGTAAAAATATATGTGCTCGTTTCTTAAGTCTTTTGTTTTGTGTACCTAAAGAAATGCGAGAGTGAGTCTAAAATTTGTGTTTTAAGTTATTGATATGTATTTTTTTGAGTGTTTTTTGTATCTTTGTTATTTTATTTTGGCTTTTTAATAGATGATTTTTTTGTTTTGTTTTGATTTTTATATTTGTATAAAGAATAAATATGACTCAATTTACTCTTCTTGCTCTTTTTGTTAAAGGTTTGTTATGAGAAGATTTAAAAGACGAAAGCTTTCATTTACTTTCATTTTTTATACTCTTTTATTTTGTTTTATTTAAAGATACTTTTTTTTAATACATTAACATTTTGTTTGTGTATTGGCAAACTTTTTTAACTGTATTAGATTAAATACTATATTTAAAGCTTTTTTTTTGTTTATAAAGTAAACATTGTGTATTTTTGTTTCCATAAAATTTTGCACATTTATCTAAAAAAATAATATTTACTCATATTATTTGTAAATGACGTCAACATCAAGATGTCGTAACTTGTTTTTTTATTACTATTTAAACTTTTTGATGTTGTTTTTTTTATTTTTTAATTTTATCTCTTTTACTCTTCTCTAAAAATTAGTTTTACTTCAAGTAATCGATCTAACAAAAAATAAAAAAAAAATAAATATTTCTTTTTTCCCTCTTATTCTAGCTTCTCACACCAGAATTAAAAAGAAATAAATAAAAAATAACAATAATAAATTGTATGCTTAAACAAACCACTCGTTACCACTCGTAATAGCAACAACATCTTACAATGTTTTTAAAAGCTTAATATTGGTAACTAACAAAAGCTGGTACGACCTTGTCCAATATATAAAATCATTTAACATATTAATAGCTCAGCCGCAAATATTACCAATATTATGTTTATTTGTTTATATCATTTCTATTTAAATTGATCATCTTTAAGTAATAAATTCTTTTGGAATACTCACCTCTGGTATTCTCTTAACAAATTCATCTTCTGTCAATTGCAATAATTCAGCACCATTTTCATTGAATTTATTTTCAATATCATCAACTATTGGTAATTCAAATTGTTGTAGGGTGGATCGTAACCATGCGTGTACTTGATTTGCTGACCAAGCAGAGGGATCTAAAGAAAAAAAAAAATAAAATGTATTATTAAATATAATTTAATAATATAAAATTAATTTTTATTGAGTCACTGGTCATTGGAAAAACTAGTTATTATTTAGTTAAAGGTTAAATTAGTTCATTTATGATTATGGTTATTAAGGCAAAATAACTAAATGGTATTTTGAATAGAATGACTTTAATATGAGTCACTTTTTTCTATAAACTAAATTAAATACAAGGTTTAATAAAATTATATTAAATTTTTTTTTTAAATATTATTTATTTGTTTAATTTCTACTTACCCAGTGATATTTGCAATTTTGCACACGTAGCATCAGCTTCACGTTTGGCATGTTCTAATGCTAATGAAATAACTGGTTCGATATTATCACGAACCTCTTCTAGGCCACCAATAAACGACTCCAGAGCCAAAGGTTTCAGATTGTGGCGTTTTTGGAACGTTGTATCTTCCAAATATTCACGCAGTAACTGATGATCTGCAGCTACTGCTGTTGATGTGGCTGCTGATGTTGTGGCACTACACTGTGATTTATTTAAATCATTAAACGTTTCAACATCTGAATCGAAAGGTTCTGATTTAAAATCGAAACCACTGCTACAACTACTATAGCTGGACTGTGGTGTGGGTGTATCACAGCTGGATTCGGGTGGTGAGGGTGGTAAAATATGCAATTGTTCTTGTTTAATCGTTTGGGCATCAATGGAAGGACACGGTGAAGAGGCAGCGTTATACAAAGAGTTACGTGAAGAACTTAAAGATTCATAACAGGCAGACGTTGGTGAAGTAGACGAGTATTGTGTATGAGGAAAATTATATTCCGATTGAGCGGGGCTAGATTGTGGCGACGGATAGATATGTGCGGGATAAGCGGGTGGTGGTGGTACCAGTTGATTTTGTTTCGTATTTAAGGGAAAATAACTTTGATAGATTTGTTCTTGTTTAATAGTATTGAGAGAAGGACATGAAGACCAAGTTTGTTCGATTTTTATATCGGGTACTGCTAAAGAGTTGGCTTTATCTTGTGGTAAATGTTGCTCTTGCTGTTGTTGTTTTGTTGTCGTTGTATCGAAATTATAAACTGTTGTAGGTATAGTATTATCTATGAGATTCGTTTGTGTTATATTTGTCGTATTATTTGTTGTTGCTGTGGCTATTGTATTATTATAATCCTGAGGTAGTAATGATAGATCAAAATTATCTGTATATGTGGCATATGGATCATTTGTTGTTCCTGTTGCATTTGTTGTGACTGTAAAATGTTGTTGCTGTGTTTGTTCAAATGCATAAGAAATTGTTGGATTTTGAGGGGGTAAAGTTACCAAACAGCCACCTGTTTGAGACATCTAAAAGAAATCAAAGAAAAATGCTTAATTAAAATTCAAAATTTAGATTGTTTAAAATTTAAGTTATATGTTATTTTTTTTTTTAGAGTTCATTGATCTATATGGTATGAGTAGAAATTAACACTTGAATAAAAAATAAAAATTAAAAAAAAAACAATTTGAGTACGTATATGTATCATGTGTTAACAAAAACATATAATTCATTATAAAACATTTAGGTAGAACAATTGTTAAGTAAACAAAAGATTTTCTTTGAATAAAATAAATTATTAATTTATTTTTTATTTATTTCAGTTATTTTTCTATCTTAGTAACTTAGCAATTATTTTTTTTTTATTAGTTCTTAAAAAGATTTTAGATTTTTTTATTGTATCTTGACCACAACTGTTTCGTTAAACTTTAACACTTGTTGTCTATAAATAACATGGTTTTATTTATTTAGATTTACAATTCAATTTAAATGATATTGACATTTTTAATTTGTATTTTTTTTTTTCTTATTTCAAGTTTTTTTTTTTTAACAAAAGTAATTTACATTAAGACGCCATGCAGATTTTATACATTCACTAATGTTGAATCAATAAATTTAAATATTTCCCCTTATTTTGTAAAATAGTTCCCCTCACTTCAAAAATTTTTCCATAAAATCTAATAAAAAGAAAAATTAAAGCAATCAATTAATAACAAAAAAAAAAAAAAAATTTCAAAGTGAGATTAAGTATTTTTTTAAATAAGGGGGATTGTCTTAATTTTCTTTCTAAATTGTTTAAAACAACTATAAACAAATAAATTAGTGTAACATATCTATATATGTATAAAGTCCATTTATAGCTTATTAGAGTGTTAATATTATTATTTGGTCACGAAAAAATTTCCATAGCCTTAATGGAATTTTGCTGATATATTTTATAGTTTACAATCACGTTAATATGTATAATTTAAATTTTACACTTTTTAAATAAACAATTGTTTATATTTGAATACTCATGCTATAATAGATAAGAAATGTCTTAACTTTTAGAAACAAATTTTAATCAATATTTTGGTATTTTTTAATTCTAGCTCTACCGTCAAGAAATTAGAATAGTTTGCTTTGGTCTGCTTATAATTTTGAACTAAACAAGGTTTTTGAAATTTTGTTTATGTCGGCTTTAATATTTTTATTAAAAATTTCTTATCGCTAATGACAACTATTTTGTTAGTTATATTTTTGATTTATAAATATATATGTATGTATAAGTTGATTTGTGAATTTTCGAGTGGGAAAAAATTTGATTTATGTGATCATGGAGACTAAATTTTTTTTTTTTTTGAAAAATATATATGAAGAGAAGGAATTTTTACACTTAGAGAAGAATGAACCAGATATGTCAAAATTCAATACTGTGTTTCAAAATCGAATTAATTGTTTTATATCTTTGTATTAAAAATTTGTGAACGATACCGTAAATTGTAATATATGATCACAATCTTCGTGGATTTTAAATTGAATATTTTCCTTCAGTGTATATATAATCATAATCAAATATGTTTATTAATAATTATGAATGAATTATTTATATTCACTTCCATACACAGAAAAAAATTATTACTGTCATTTTTTCAATTAACACAATTGTTTAAATTTTTATCAAAATTGAATGAATATATTCAAGTAGAAATAAAATAAAAAATAAATTTTGGTACGATTTTATTTCCTATAGACTTTTTTAATTCATTCAATCATCTACTTGATTGATTTAATTAATTTATTAATTGGGAATTTAGTAATTGATATAATCATTTTGGTGAGAGGTGCAAATTTGAGAAAGTTTTTGATTGAATGGTGAGAGGTGCTAACTTGAGCAAGTTTTTAATTGAATGAATTATTTTCATTTAGAAAAGTTTATATACTGATTTTTATATATCAATATAACTTTTCCTGAAATGATAAATGTTTATCCGAAAGAAACTAGAAATAAATTAAATTAAAAAATAAAATAAATATATATTTTTCTGTGTAAAAAATTTTATTTTTTACCTTCAAAATATTTGGATCGATAATCCGAAAACTTTTTTATATACTTCATCATTGGGTTCTAAATCACTTGTTTTTAATTGTCTATAGTTTTCGGGATATCTGTATATGATGCAAAATTGGGTGAAAAAACCCATGTTGGAGATTTTAAAAAGAATTCATAAAAAACATTATTACAACCGAAATTATAGTTTAAATTATTAGAACAAATACTGGACATAGTTAGTAAATAAAAACTATTTTTATGGATCATTATTTTATTTTTTTATTCATTAAACTTCTTTAAAAAATGAAGCACTTAAAATAGAATTGGGGTTTAGAATCTTTGATTGGAAAGAACATTTTTTGATATTTGCTTTTTAAAGAAAATATCATTCAAAAGTTGAACGAGACTACATAGCAGTTGATTTATTTGGAAGTTTTAAATGATGATCATTCTTTAGTATACCACATTATTTTACATTCCAAGGTTACTAGAGCTGTATTGCGGAGAGTGTAGGTAAAGATCGTGTTGTCATCAATAAAAATTCATAAAGAATTGAATGATTGCAGAATAAGATGAATAGTTACTGAGGGAACTATAAGCAAATATTAGATCTAGAATTAGACAGTGAGCAAGGAAACGCAAAAGATATATTAAAAAAACGAAGAAATTTTCAGTTCAGTTTATTAGAGTTGCTCTAAAAGAGTATTTTGTTCTGTTGTTCAGACTTGCTTAATACGTGAATTATTTTGCGTGTAATGCACTTTATTATAAAAATAACATTAATATTGTACATGTAGTCAAGATATTTGGACACATTTGTGAATTAACTTTTAACACAAATAGAATCTTAAGAAAGAATGAAATAGAAAAGGTATTAAACATAACAAATTTCTGTAAGAAACTATCAACATTTTTATTTGACTGAATTATGTTTAAATAATCACTTTTAATTCTGATAGAAATATATATTTGGAAATTTGTTTTTGTACGAATTTTTTATTCGGAAAATCTTTTTAGAAATCATGTGCGAAATATTTTACCGCCTTCCACACTTTTAAATTTTGTAAAGTTCTTAATTCCCTTTGACTTTTAAATTCAGATAAAAAGATGGGAAATATATTTTAATCATAAAGGGCACATTTAAAAATGCTTCAACATTAATCGGTATTTTTATGCAATTTGTTAGTTAATTTATACTTCCGTAGCAGTTATTGACATTTTAAATGGTTTTTCAATTTCTTTAAACATTTTAAAAATTATATTGTATTCTTTTCTTTTCTTTTGAATAGAATAGATATTTCACATAGTAATTTCACATAAAATTTGATTCGTTTATTATCGAACTGTAAACATTCAGTTTAAATGATCATTTTTAATAATTTTTTATTTTTATTTCTACGATTTTCTCATAATTTATTTTTAATCATTAATTTTTATCAACAACTATTTTATCAATTCATTTATTATAAATAGTAGCTTTTAAACACGAGTTAACATACACTTACCTACTTTTAGCAAAAAACTGTTTTGATTATTATTATGTTTTTAATTTTTTACAGATTTAAAATAAAATTCTCGTTATAAAATAAATTATATATGTTAGAAGTGAGATCATTATGTGTAATACAAAAGGCTTTTTTTTGAAATAAACAAAAGACAATAAAAAATTTCACACCTTTAAATATTTATTGATATGTTGAGGGTATAGATTTTATAACTCATAAAAATATAACACTTAAATTTAATAAGATTTTAGACTTTTGTTTAGCTTATTTTTTTTATTTTTCTTTTATCTCATACATAAATATTTAATATAAATAATATAAACACGAGCAAAAACTAAACACTAACTGATATTGAACAAAAAAAATAATAGTCAACAAACGATCGTATAAAGCGCGATTTACATTTTTTCTTTGTTAGAGTTAAAAAAAAATCGTTTTGTTCTTATCGTTTGTAACAAGCCGTTATGCCGGTAAAAAGCCAACTAAATATAAAAAAATATTTGCTAACATTTATCAAGCTTTTACTCCAATCTATAAAAGCACCCAAACAAACTACCAAACAACCAACTAGCTATTCTACAGCTAGAACCTTCCAATTAAGCTTGTAGCTAAAATAATAGAAAAAAAAACGTAAAAAACCCTAATAAAAAATACAATAAACAAAATAAATTAATGACGTTTTGAAAAAATAAAAATCACAAATGTGACGTTATGGTTCTACAGTCATATTTAACTTGAGTGAGAATAAAAAGTATAAAAAAAACCCAAAAGCAAATAGTGTTTGTATTTTAGCAAAACCCCTTTAGGTTTTAATACTACATACAGATACATGTCCATATTCTTCTCTAGAGATGAGAAAATATATTAACGCGGGAAAGCTTGTAGTATTTTTTAAAGTTTAAACAATTGTTTGTTATTTGTGTTAATGCAAATAAAAAGGTTTATTACATATTAGTGGAGGTATGTTTGTGATTGTTAGTTGTAATTGCAGTGATTGAATGGTTTTTGTAAATTACGTTAAACAATTCTATACATACTAACAAATCTTGGTAATACCAAAAAATTAATGACGACTTAAAATTAAGTACCCTACATGATGTTGTGGGGTAAAACTAAATGTATTAAATGTCGACTAAAAACAATTAAAAATGTTAATATTATATAAAGTATTTAATTATGTAATTTTATAAAATAAAATACTTATACGATTTGCTTTATATATTTGGTTGAGTAAAATATATATAAAAAAAAATCAAACAAAAATTGTCGTCAAGTTATATTTACATATTTTTATTTTAATATACTCAACTATAATCTTATTTAGTTTGAAAAAAAAATCATAAAAATTCCCCAAAACTTTTCCTTTCGAATAATAGTTTCACTGCTTCAAAACTTTCAAAAAAGTAAAAATTAATAAAATTTTTGGCGGAAAAATAATTTCTTAAAAACAAAAATTAATGAATTTTAAAGTGTAATTGTTATCTTTTAATAAAATTAAAACAGAATTTTTATTAAAAAAAATTATAAAGAAGAAGTATAAAAAATAACATCCTATCAACGA
>MINK01173735.1:6505-18872 GCA_001735545.1 Phormia regina | reverse complement strand
GCTTCAATGGACACCCTGTGTTTCTGGCACTTTGCCCATATGGCATGTGGGCGGGTAAAATGGGCGAACTATGGCTTTTATTTGTTTTTGAGGTGATATTTACTTTTGATCTATTTCTAAAATTTTTTTTTCAACATTTCTCTTTATATGGGAGGTGGGCGGCAAAGTAGGCGGACCATGCCCATTTTCGGTTTTTGAGTTTACATTGACCCTTGAATTTTTCGTACAAAATTTCGTTGTTCTACATGGTTTTTTTTCAGAGATATTAGCAAAAAACTGATTTTGCCCAAATTCAATCCCAAACAAACCTTGTATATGACAAATAATTGGGCTAAATTTCGTCTCCCTACGATTTTCCGTTCGAGCTCTATCCTTCTTTAAACAGACGGACAGACGGACGGACATGGCTAGATCGACTCAGAATCGAACCACGACCCACAATATATATACTTTATGGGGTCTTAAACGATCATCTTTATTTATTATACCCACCATCTTTTTGATGGTGGGTATAATAAATAAAAAAACTGTTTTTCACTGATGAAGATTTTGGGCCTTTTAATACCAAAAAAGTGGGAATCTTTTAATTATATTAAATTCTATTCCAATTTCAAAATTCTGCTAATTATATTTGAATCTAAATATTAGCATTATTTGTTCGCAAAAAGTTAATATACTTTTACTAATTATTAAACATTAATTGTGAAATTTTATTAAGACATCTTGAAGAGATCATAAGTTAAAAAATTATTTCCAAAAGAAGGTGTTTTGGAATCACTGTTCATTAAGATATGTAAAGAAATGTTTCTTTTCTTCTCCATTATAATAATGATCTGGAAAATCTGTCAACCTGATCGTAAAATAAAACCTTACGAATTATTTAAAAGCTTTGCTTTTAGACTACAAAATTCTTTCAATTTCTTTTCGCTCTCTGAAACTTTCTGCACCCTAAAGAAATTATAAAAGCTTTCAACAAATTTCCACTTAAAAATATAACAGTATAAATTTATTAAAACAGCTTTAATAATGAATACAAAACTTAGCCTGTAAATTATAATGATTTCTTTTTAAGATAAAAGAAAATAAATTTCTTTCAAATTTAAATAATTTCAGTCTAACTAAGCAAAAATATAAGAAAGATCCTTTACATCCTTATGCATATAAAAGAATAAGAAAAAGCACCCTTTTAAAAAATACGCAAATGTTATTAAAGAAAGAAAAACCTTCAGGAGGGTTATTACCACCATAAATGTGTAGCATTTAAAGTGCAATAAAAGAAAATTTATATGATGTCATAAATATTAAAATAACAATTAATTTAAATGTATGTATGTAGATATGTGTATTCCACAAAATATAAAAGAAAAAATAAATAGAGAAATAGTGAGCAAAAGAACGTACATATGTATGTATGTGTATAAATGCAAAATAATGGCTGTGTTAATTTTGCAACCCCAAAACTACATAGATACAAGGGAACATAAAATAAAATTTGTATATAATTTTTCGTTTTATTATTATTTTTTATTTTACAGAATATAATAAAAAAAGGTGCACTCCAAAAAATTCTACTACCATACTTACGCAATAAATTATAATTAAGTATTATCTATGACAAGCATTGCTACCATAAAGGACAACGAATGTTTTACTTTTTTTTTTCGTATTTTTTAAGTGCTGCTAAAAAGGACATTAATCACTTTTGATCGTATATCATTGATAATGTGCGATATATGTAGATGTTAGATAACAATGAACATAAAAATAAAAAAAAAAAAATGTAAGCAAAGAAAAAAATGAGATCGTTATTGTTGAAATATGGCAATAATAGTTAAATATAATTGTATTGATAATAAAAAAACTTAAAATAAAATTTCAAGGAACGAAGGATAACGTATGTTAATATATGAATTTGGTAAATATAGATAAGAGCGATTATTTTGGGGTAAATAATATTATAAAGAAATGAAAAGGAATTTCATAATGCGTTTTAAGAAGAGATTAGAAAAGATTTTGAAAGAAAAAAAGAAAACTGATGAACAAATGCAATGAATTTTTGTTGATGTTGAAAAAAAGCTCTAATATTATAATAAAAGTTGTGTTTGCATATAAAGATAAAATTAAAAGCCATTAAGTCAAAGTTTACTTATAAACTTTGACTTAATGGCTTTTATTATTTATTAAAAATTATTTAAAAAACGAGAGAAGAAGGTATAGTCGGTCAAAACCGACCATATGACACCCTACACCATTGCCTATGTGTACCAAAATTCGGAAAGGAGCCAATTATGGACTTATACTTGTATTAAGTGGAAAATTAGGAAATACTAACACAGAATATTACGTCGATACTATGATTCACATGTATTTTTGCACTTTTTGGTGATTCCCGAAATTGGGTCTTATATGGGAGCTATGGTCAATTATGGACCGATCTTCATGAAATTTGGCAAATACACTTATGCTTAGATAAAAATTATTTATGTCAAATTTCATTAAAATATTTCAATTTTTAAGGTATTTTTGAATGTTAAAACTCTATTCCGGGAAAACATTTGTATGGGGGCTAGGTGAAATAATGGGCCGATCATGACCAAAATCAATAAGCTTCGTCCTTGTACCAAAAAAATCATATGTACCAAATTTCATCAAATTATCTCTAAAATTGCTACCTGTACTTTACGCACAAGCTTTACATGGACAGCCAACCAAACGGACGGACGGACATCGTTAAATCGACTCAAAAATTCTGAGTCGAACGGTACACTTTAAGGTGAGTAGGAAAATTTTTTCTCTGTGTTACAATATTTGCACAAACACATAATACCCCAACCACCTATGGTGGTGTAGGGTATAATAAAATTCAATAAATTTTCATTAAAGAGGTAATTTTTTTACACAGCACTGTATGTATATAATTACTCTTGAGTAAAAAAAAGTTGTTCTATGTATTTTAGCCCATAAGTTCGTTATACCTCAAGAAAAAAACTATAACATTTGACAATCTATAATCTGTTTATTAATCCACTTATCACCTTAACAATCCCACAATTTAATAGAAAAAAATAGTAAAATTATTTTGTTTGAAAATAAATTCACATTTTCAACAATTATTTCATAACTGACACCTACTATCATTTAGTTCCGTGTAATGTCCCATGTTTTTTGTAATTAATTAATGAGAAACATTTTCAGATAACTTAAAATATATCACACTTAGGGCATCATGTCTGTAAATTTAAGATAAATTAAATCAAATTTTACAAACAATTATACTAACAAAGTATACAAAAAACAAACTCTCCGCTAATGGAATTTGAAAAATAATTATATCATTGTTATTTATTTAACTACTTACCTAATGCCTTAGAGCAATAACAGAAAAATGTTAATTTTTATCTAATCAGTAGAAATAGTTAAAAAATAAAAAAATACGCGTATTTGCATAATAAGATATATTTTTCATTCGTTAAATAAATACGTAAAGAATTTAACTTTTGTTTTCTATTTCTTGAATTTATGATCACTTTTTTCATTTACTTAGTATAAAGGTATTTTTAACCTTTTATTTTAGCTTCCTTTTAAATGAAACTAAAATATTATTATTTTGTTTATTTTACTTTGTAATGTAATTTACATTAATTTATAAATTTTATATATTTGTTTTATTTACATTTACATATATATTTTTTTATTTATTTATTTATGTATAATTAATTATAAACACAATTTTTTAACATATAGCATTCGTACTTTTGTTTTATTATTATTATTTTTTTTTTAGAAAGAAACAATTATTATCTCAATCGCTTTTAATAACAAAATAACGTCAACTGACTCATATGTTCATGGTTTAACACCGATCAACCGCTGCTGCTTGTGAATTATATATATTTTTTTGCAGTTACCGCGACGTATCATCATACCGTGTGCCCATTGTAGTTACCACTAAATGTTGGTGTTGTTGCCATTTGTTATTGTTAATACTTTTTTCCAACGATCGTTTTCGTAGTCGTTGTTCAGCTACTTCTGTTGTTGTTTTTGTCGTCAAGGTAAAATAATTAAGAGACGTTTTTTATTTTTTTTAAATTTTAATTGTGTAGTGTAAAGAGAGTGTATGTAGTACAAGTGCGAGTATAATATTACTTATTTTAGTATTTGTTTATATATTTTTATACATTCTCTTTTGATTGTCGTATAATTTTAAAAGTTTGTGCTCATATGTATTGATGACGTATGTTTGACATATTAACCCATTGTTAAATCAAATGATAAGACTAGATGGTGACTTTGCATGCATTAAGCAAGCAATCAGCATGTCATTTAAATTGTTATTTGTAAAATTTTCAACCAGGGCCCTCTAAAGTATTTGGGGCCTTAACAAATAGTTAGGGAGACGGAAGGAAAATGTTCATCTTTGCATGGATGTTTTTGTTTTTAAATGCCAATATTTTTGAAATAAATATCAATATTAGACTGCTCAAAAAACCTAAATCCCTTCATGGTTCTTCATTTTTATTGGTTATTGGTTTCGCTAACACTTGTCTCATCTTCATGATCGATGAGGCAATCATAAATTTAAGTTTGAAGCATTAAAAAAATAAAAATTCCACTGCGACACGCCAGGGGCCTGTACTAATCCAAATCAACTCGAAAACACATTATACACAGAGGAGTGTATGCGTATATGTTGGGAATAACCAACATCATTCCCTTTCCAAAATAAAAACGCTTAATGAAAAATCAGTACTAATTCATACAACTTAAGGAAATAGTTAAGAAAATCATTATATTTTCCTCCCCCAAAAGCTTGAGGTGGATCCGCGCCTGCCCAAAATACACGTATAGGGGGGGAACTAAGGGGGAAAAATTGTTTATATATGTTAATATCTACAAAAAATGCTTACACGTCCTATATATCTCTTATTGTTTTTGAATTTTTGAGTACTTCAATTTTACATGTTCTTGGTCCATTTTTTCTTTTCGTATATATCCTGGTATTTCCTACCAATTTTTTTAATTTTTTTTAAACATCTTACTCAGTTCATCTTATAAGTGACGAAACTTTATTAGTAAAAAATATCCTTTTAAACTTTTTGCAGCCATTACCGAAAATGAAAAAGTTTGCTAGGATATGATACATTTAACAGAAAATGCGATAAAATTACTTCAGCTTTATATCCGTATTCGACTAAAAAATTATATTTCTAGTCAAATATGAACTGTAGTTTTTTATAGTTTATAGTTCAAGATTAATGATTATACGTTAAAATCAAAAAGTTCTATACTAACAACTTCATGAAAATGCTTTTCTTAGAGAAATTTTTATTTTAAAGAAAACTAATTTTCATAATTTTTTCAATTTTCTAATTCAAAATCAAAAATCGATGAACTTGTAGAGCTTTTTTTGAGAACCCTTTCATTTGAGATTTGATAGTTGTTTCAGTCATTTTTTTGGAACAGTTTACCCATCTTCTTTTAAAACTTTCATTATTTTGGGACACTTCTTTAGTGCTCTTCAATTATCTTTGTACAAAAGTTTAATATGACTTCACTAGTCTTAGCTCCAGATAATTTAGAAAATTGACCACTTTTGTTACAAAAATTATGTAATTGTTTTGGTACCACTCCAGAACGTTCTTAGATAGTAAGAAGATGGCAAATCGGATCAAAAGTATGTAGACCCATTGTGCTTTTTTATGAAAGGGAAATATTATTGCGCTAATATTCTTTGTTGTATTTTTGAAACAAATAACTTGTCAAACCAGGATTTCTATAGGAAATGTCGACAGTTTTTCGGTCCTAAACTTATCTTAACATAGCATAATTAACACACAAATATTGACCAGGAAACTGCAAAAAACCTGTCAGTACATACATTTTGTCTTGCATTTTACAAAAAGATAATTTTAATTTCCGTGTTCTATTCCTGGCTTCGAAATTTTTTGCAGCATATACTATATTAGCATAAATCCATGTTTATGAAGATCGGTCCCTAGCTCTTATATAAACTCCTTTTCAAAATGTCACTTTATTGACATAAATCCCATTAAAATGTTAATTTGAATTATAATTAAAATATTGAAATATATAAGGGTTTTATGAACGTTTAAACAATTTCCGGGAGGAGGCTAGGTTAAATAATGGACGGAAGATAAAAAATTTCAATAGCAACTGTTCTTGTTCCGTGCCAAATTTTATTTATTTAATTTAAATTCAAATCGACTCGAAAAGCATTTGAATAAAATAGTGAAAAATATCATCATATAAAAGTAATGAGTTTTTCTACCGATTTATGAGTAGTTATCGCTTTTTGAAACTGTAAGATTATTTCACAGGATCGTAATATAAAAAACCGCTGATATAATTGACATAACTATGTGTTAACTATTTTTATGAATAAAACTTTATTTCCTCAAAACAATTGTAAAATATTTTGCTAATAATACAACCTAATTTTGTAGTTTTTCTTAGAATATATTTTTTGTTATAAATAAACAAATTTAAAGAAGTTTTGGGTTTTAAAACAATTTATTTAAAAAAAAAAAAAAATTTTGGCGACTTTTTATTTTGAAATCCCCTTTTTTGGATAATTTACGGTAACGCTTGTTGAATTTTAACTGGATACTAATATTTTAAAGGAATTTATGTTCGTTAAAATTGTTTTCTGAAGAGAGGTTTAAGTGGAAGTCATGGCAAATTATGGACACGAATTTGTCTCATGTCTCATTAAAATATTACTATATTTAATGAATTTATAACAGTTAAATCCCTTTTCCTGGTGGAAATTTCTATTAAGGATAGATGAAATTCTCTTAACTTTCTTGGGGTATAAGAAATTTCTGAATAAAATTTAATCAGTTTATGCTAATCTTTGTGGTTTACATTGACGGATATATGGACATAGTTAAATCGACTAAGGTAGATTTTACATCAAACATCAGCATAACTACATAATAACCTCCCCAACAATAGTGATGTAGGGTATAAAAACATTACCCTACATTAATCGCATTATATGTTTGTTAAAATATTGTAACGCAGAGAAAAAAATCATCCCATCCTCACCTTAAAGTATAACGTTCGACTCAGAATCCCTTTTTGAGTCCATTTGACCTTGTCCGATCGTCCGTCCATCCGTCTGGTTGGATGGCATGCTGTCCATGTAAACATTATGTGCAAAGTATAGGTCGCAGTTTTAAAGATAATTTGGTAAAATTTGGAACATTTGATTTCTTTTGTACAAGAACAAAGCCTATTGAATTTGGTCATGATCAGGGAAACCAAAATATGCAATTGCATGTTTTTTACTGGACGTTGAACGAAGTCTTTGCATATTTTCTCATTTTTAAAGCATATTTTTTGCTTTTTATTGCATATTTAATGCACATAAAACCCATTTTTTTAGAGCATATTGTGGTTTCCCTGGTCATGATTATTTCACCCCATTACTGGAATAGAGTTTTAATGCTCACAAATACCTTAAAAATGAAAATATTTTAATGGAATTCAATAAGTTACATTTAAGCACAAATCTGTGTGCCAAGAAGATCTATAATTGAACATAACTCGCATATGAACCCCTCTTTCGAAATTCACTTTAACGTGGATAAATCCTATAAAAATGTTAGTATCAACTTTATACACGACAAAAACGCAAAATTTTGTGAAGATCGGTTCATAATTGAATAAAGCTCCCATATAAGACCAAATTTCGGTAATCACTCAAAACATTCACATAACTATATGTGATTCTCAGTATCGGCGTAATATTTTGTATTAGTATTTTTTATTTTACACTTAAGGTAGGGCAACATATGATCGAGCTTGACCGATTATATTTATTTCTCTGTTTTAATAATGAGAATAGTCTATTACCTGCCGGACATCATTCGCGCGAGTGACACTAATTAAAATTCTATTCATGAAGTTAATAAAACTATTTATAACTAGTAAACCATTTTATGGTATATATTACTGAAGAAATATACTTTTATATTATTAAATTAACTTTAATAAAATACCAATTGAAAGAATTAAAATTTATTATTATATTTTTACATTTTTAATATTATTTTTTTTAAGAGACACGCATTTGTTGGCTTTTGGTAATAATACTCTCTTCTCGGTAATGAGTTTTAAATGAGAAAAATCATTTCTCTGAGTAGTCTATTAAATACTTATCTGACTGTTTATAATAAATGGCTTACCAAGGGAGATCTATGAATTTGTGGACATTGTCATATAAACCAAATTATAAGTTGTTAACGCCTTTTAGTACTGTAATATCATATCTCGTACTTTAAATAATATAATTTTTATAGGCGTAAAAAATTACTATAAATTCCCACGCTTGAAGGCCACACACCATTTGAATGATATTTAAATTTCTGAAAATTATAAATTTATCTACCCAACTAGTGCTCTAACCTATGTCGTGTTAAAAGTATATTCTGGCAGTCACTCAGACTTATTTTTCATTTTAATAAAAGAAAGTAAAATTTAACACTAAAAGATTTTTTTTTTTGGAAAATTTACATATTTTACTTCCAACTTCTATATACCTCCTGTTGTTAATATTTAAAGCATCAATATCCACATGCTTACTTTTACTTACTACAATAACTAAACTAGCAAAATAATATTACTTTGATTTTAAAAGTGTTTTATAAGTAAAAAGCTTATTTGGTACATAGTATTTTCTCAACATGCAGCAAATATAAATATAAAACCTATTATTGTATAATCAGAAAAATGTGATAAAAACTGAAAAAGATGCAATTATTGTGTTTAGATTTAAGGAGATGAAATGATTTTATATTTTGTTTCCTATTAAAACCACATTTTACCTTGCTTCATCTAAATAAAGTGGTATTGCCTGCAGACAAGTAATATACGTAATACAAGTATGCACACAATAAAGAGATAGGCACAATTTTCAATTTATAAAAAAAAAAAAAAAAATATTTATACTATATGTAGTGTGATTGCTGCATGCATCAATAGTGCTAAATTTTCCGTTACTTAATACACAATTTTTATTAAAAAAAGAAGTAAACCGTAAAAGTTTTAAAATTAATAAAAAGTTCATTTCATTTTGCAACGCAATAATCTCTATAAATTACTTATTAGACATGCTTTAGTTAATTTATACTTTTTAATGTTCTTACAATATGCCTACATAAATACATGCAGAGAAAAAAATATAATACTATGGTTACTGCAATTATTTATATAATTGCAATAAATATAGTATTATATTCAATAAAAATATTATGGTTTTATAATATATTTATTAGCAAACTTAAACTTTTGTATGATATATTTTTATTGAAATGGTTGTGACCATAATTTTCTACGTGTTGTTCTCTTGTTCTTCCAAATTTCTATTTAAATTTTCCCAATCCTTGACCGTATGAATTAGAAAAAAAATAATTAACAAAAAGTAATTCTTCAATGGAAAACTTTGACAAACTTCCTTTAAATTTTAGATATGATTTTGTATACTTAATGTACAAATGTATATAGAATATGAAGATTGAAAAAGAGAGATTAAAAATACATTTAAAAATTAAGCAGCATATTGCAATCGGCTTAGCCGGATATGTATGTATGTGTAAAATGTTTATATCTTTTTATCTATTATTTTGATCATGTTTATATAATCCAACACATTCTCAATGTATATAACTATATCTACATTAGGCTACTCCTAAAATCTTTAAAACCAGTAACAAAGTTACATTCAGTCTAGCCCACCCGCTATGGATTTTATAAGGGAACTATTAAAAATTAAGTTTTAGTCTTCGGAATATAAGTTATGCACACTTGCAAGATATATTAACCATTTTATTCATTAACAAGTCATAATTCGAAATTAAGGATCTGTCAAATTGAATTGATTCTATGTCAAATATTATCAAAGAAATTTATCTCCTTTATATATATTTCAATAATATCTTTTCAAACTCTTTAAAAATAAAATTTATCAAACTTATTTTTTAATTAGTACCCTAATATGTATTTTTATGTATTTACTCAGGTATACTCATATACGTACAGATACAAATTTATTTGTTTGGAAACGTGCAACATCATTAAAATGTATGTGTGTGTAAGTGTGTGATTGCGAATACTCTTAATATACGAATACATTCATGTGTACCTCAACTTTTGAAAAGATTGAAAACGCATTCATATTTTAAGTGCGATATATTGTAATTTTCAACACTGCAACAAAAATAATAAAATTCTTGTTGACTATTGCTATAGGAGTTGTTGCTATTCAGCAAAGCATTTCTTTTCATTATACCCTACATTTAGATAAGGCATATATGTAAATGCAAGTAGTTATAAATTTGTTGAATATATCTAGAAGTTATAAAAAATAATTTTTGTTAAATGGGTATTCCGATGGTTTAGCTAGTCATAATAAATCTATATCTCGGTATTTTGGTAATAGATCTGTATCTACTAAACTACCGGTCGGATTAAATTTAATTGTATGGAAGTGTTGCACTTAATTATTTCTTTATCTTGCCAAACACTTTATTTAATATAAAAATCTTTAAAATCGAATGTCATTTGTAGAAGTTAAAGTATTTTGAAACTTTAACTATGACACTCCTTATAATGCCAAATATGCTGCATAGTGTCATAGTTAAAGTTTCAAAATACTTTAACTTCTACAAATGACATCCGATTTTAAAGATTTTTATATTAAATAAAGTGTTTAGCAAGATAAAGAAATAATTAAGTTATCTCTTACAGGTAAAGAGATATTTACGCTTGAATTTTGACTTTATTTTTTTTTGGGAAAAAGTTCTGATTTTTTTGTGAACAAGTTCTGAGATATATGATACACAAAATTCATAAAAATAATCTGTAAATTTTTATACACACCATCAAAAAGATGGGGGGTATATCGAGACGAAATTTCGGCAAAATAATAGAAACACAGGGTGTTCATTGTAGCTTCATTCACAACAAAAAATGGGCGGTGTCCGCCTTCTTTACCGCCCGTCTCTCGTTTATGCAAAATACTAGAAACACAGGGTGTTCATTGTAACTTCATTTTAAAGTTTTTTTTTGGTATATTCTAGAAATCAGCATATACGACAACGAAATTTTGTACAGTTAGTTCGAGGGTCAATAGAAATTTGGAAACTAGAGATGGGCGTGGTCCGCCGACTTTACGCTCACCTTCCTTATATGGTGAAATTTCAAGGAAATTTTACTCATTAGTTCAAAGATCATCATAATATCGACAACAAAAAATGGGCGGTGTCCGCCTTCTTTACCGCCCGTCTCTCGTTTATGCAAAATACTAGAAACACAGGGTGTCCATTGTAGCTTCATTTTTAAGTTTTCTGCTGATATCTTTTAAACAAAAGCATATACGAAACGAAATTTTGTATGGATAGTTCGTGTGTCGTTATAACCTCGGAAAACAAAAATGGGCGTGGCCTGCCCACTTTACCGTCACCTCCCATATAGGGAAAACACTAGAAACACAAGGTGTTATTTGAAGCTTAAATTCATAGTTTTCTTTTGATCTCATAAACAAAAGCATGTACGATAACTAAATTTTGTGGTAGATTGTTCGAGGGTTAATTTAAACCTCGAAGGCAAAACCGGGCGTGGTCCACCCACCTCCCATATAATGCTAAATGTACTAAATTACCGCCCACCTCCAGTATGTATTGAAAGTCGATATAAACTTGGACTTGGTCCGCCCACTTTACGTCCCACCTTCCATATAATGTAAAATTTGAAAAACTTGATGATGGGTATAATAGTTTCGGCCGAGCCGAATATAACATCCGCACTTGTTATATATTCCAAAATAATATGCTTTAAGAATTTTTGGATTATCTCAGTTGTTTTTGACGTGAAAAATATTCAAATTCGACGATCTGAAATTAACATGGAAAATGGCTATTTTTTTTTACAAAAATATAGTACAAAAGAGTTACTTTTTTATCAAAGTTACGTAAAAGTTAATGGTTAATAAAGAAAAAAATTGATTTAAGTTTGGAAACGTATGCAGAATTGGAGATTTTATGAAAAAAAAGAATTTTTTTTAACGACCTTTTTTATAATATTTTCACTATTTTTTCTTATCTAGTGTATAAATTTTTTTTTATTTTTTATTTTATTTTTTAAAAATCATTAAAACATCTTAAAATGATTGTTACAATTTTTCAAAAATAAAAATAATACAACAATATATAATCATTTGTAAGGCCGCTCACTTTCCAGAACATATAAAAATAGACTTATTTATCCACTCATTAAATTGCTGATATAATATCCCAGCAAAAAATTGTGCTTACTTGGAAGCAGTAGCATTGCTTACATAAGCGAT
>MINK01173734.1:0-18551 GCA_001735545.1 Phormia regina | reverse complement strand
AAATTTTTCATGTAAATTGTTTTTGTGTTTCAAAAATTTGTATGGAAATTTTTTCAAAGTGAGGTAAAGGAACTTAGGAAATAAGGGGGTTAATCTTCCAATGTCGCATTTTTTTAAATAAGATGTCCCATTAAAAAAAATTATTCGGAGAAATAAGTAAGAATCTAAACGTGTTATACAGAAATAATGCAAAGTCAAATGAGTCCAATAAGTGTTCCAGTTTTGATATCTATTTAGTGAGAAGAAAGTCATGAATAGTGAAATTATGGTTTATTGCCACTTTGGAACATTTTTTTTATTTTTGCTAGAAATATCTATTATTATCTATTCTAATTTGAAATGATGTTGACATAAATTTGAACTTAAAATAAAAAATGTATTAAATTATAACACCAAAAAAAACTAGATTACGGTTAATCTGTTAATTATTCGGTTTATTAATTATTCGAAAATTGAAAGTTTTCAATTATTCGAACAGTTAATCGACCAAAATTAATCGGATAACCATTGTATATACTAGGATAACCTAGTATATACAATGAAATCACATCCTTCTAAAAAATGTCGAAAATGTTTAATTGCTCTATAAATAGCCAAAAGTTCCCTATCAAATGTAGAATATTTCTGTTCTCTTTAAGTAAGTTTTCTTGAAAAATAGGCAAGCGGATCGTAATCACCATAATTATTTGTTTGTTGTAAGACAGCACCTATTGCAAAATTAGAAGCATCTACAGATAATGATAGTTGTTTTTGGTCATCAAAATCTTCTTAACATTCTCAAATGATTTTATCGCAAGATTATTACATATTCGTATTTTAATTTTTATTCATCTTCTTCAGTATATCATAAATAGGGCTTAGTTCTGAAGCTAATATTGGTACATATCTATGATAATAATTAACCATACACAAAAGTTTGTGTAATTTTGATTTCGAAATCCGAAATAATTTTAATCTCTCTTCTGAGAGTTGTGTTCCATCTGGCGTAATATGACAGCTCAAAAAATATATAGATGAAACACCGAATATACATTTAGATTTTTTAATATTGAGAGAATATTCTGTTAATTTTGAAAACACTTTCATTAAATGGTCAATGTGTTCAGTTTCATTTTTGCTTGCAATTAATATATCAATATTAGTAAAAACAAAGTCAAATAAAAAAATACTTCGTTTATAAAACGTTGAAAGGTTTGAGCGCTATTTCTTAGACCGAACGGCATTCTTAAAAACTCAAACATTCCAAATGGTGTTGTAATAGCTGTTTTAAAAATGTCTTCTGACGATACAGGAATTTTGTGATATGCTCTCACTAAATCTATCCATACATTTCTTGTTTTTGAAATGAATGCTTAGATCATGTATGAGAGGTAATGGATTACGATCAGGTACTGTAATACAATTAAGTCTTTTATAATATCCGCAAGGTCTCCAATCGTTTACTTCTTTTTCGGAACAAGATGTAATGGGGAAGCATATGGTGAAAAAGATGGTCGTCAAAACCTACTTTAATGTGTTATGTTCAACAGACCTTGTATAGTCAGGTTGAGCAGTTATAGAAGGAAAATATTTTAATAATTCTATAAATTTGTTACTATCTTTCCTATGAGGTTTTAATGAATACATTGAAAAAAGTCTTAAAATACCCTTTGTTCAGTGTCTATTAAAAATTTTAATTTATGCATTTATAAGCTCTATTACCAAATCTTGACTTATACCAACAAAATTCTGTATTATTAGGAGAATACGAACGTCTTCGAGAAAAGTGTCGGTAATTTGAATTGTTCTTTCTTGTGATCGTCCTCTGTATTTTAATTCTCCTACTTCTAAATTAATCTTATTTAAATTTTGACAAAAAATTGCAGTTAATTCAGTTAATTGTTGTATTGAAAACTCAATATTGTTTTTAGAATTATGATACTTGTGGTTTTGAACTAATTTCATAGATGCAATCTGCTAGAGGTGTTCAGCGCGGCAATACTATAAGATTTAATATCGGAATTAAGAACACAAAAGCGGGTTTGAAAATTTAGATTAATTGCTTTAATTTTTATTGGCTTTAAATCGAGAAGTATAGTTTGATATTTTATCAATTCCTTTTCCTACTCAATACCTTGTTAGAAAATAACTGTAAAAAGAATTTAAAAATCGTTTGCTCACCTGTTATGTGCGTTAGAAAAATAGAAAAAATAAAAATAAAGGGAATTTACAAATATGCTAATTTATTGTTATTAAAAAATCCAGAATATTAAAAATCAAATCGATGCACTTAAACAAACAGTGTAAAAAAGTGAATAAAAAGAACAACACTATGCCTGAATAGAACGTGTGTGTTTATCAGCTGTCAATTATATTGTTTTATTTACTTAACAAGTAACTTATACATGTTTTTTTGATGCTTTTTTATTAATTTAATTATTAATGATTATAAAGTTGGAATATATTTAAATACATTCCTTTCAGCATAAAACTAAGATTTTTATTTTTTGAAAAACAATCATCATTTTTTATTACTTGTGCTGCATGTCTTAACTCTTCTAAAAGTGAATGTTCCCTTCGGGATGAAGTTCGTGCCTTAAAAAGTAGCCTAGATGATTTCATCAGAACTAGCCGTGATGACCGTGGTGCTTACAGGAATACTTTGACAGAGATTCTATCTAATTTTAAAAGTGAGACTGCGTTATGTATTCAACAAATGAAGGCGGATATTGTTAATTGCAGCAAACTTATTAATAGTATTGATTCGGCGACTACAGCAAAAATAAGTCCACTGGAGGCTGAGAATAATATTTTACATCGCAGGCTGAATCGGGGTGATGATATTTTAAGTGGAATGCCCTCTGGTTTAGATGACTTAACTTCAGCTATTATCTCTTTGTGTTCTCATTTTGATGTTGATATTTCTGAACGGGATTTGAATCAGGTTTTCTACATGAACAACCGGAAACTGATTCATGTGAAATTTAATAATGTAAACAAGGTCGTTGAAAGTATGTGACGTCATTGGTGGTGAAATTAGTAGCCGTGTGTATTTGAACGACCATTATTCTCCTGCTGCTTCAAACTTGAATGGCATGTGCAGGAAGCTAGTGCGTCTGAAGGCAGTTCTCAAGTATAAGATTCTTAATGCTGATAGAGTGAAAGCCAAGCTGACACTTGTTGATGGATTTGAGTGAATGTGCTGCTCTATATGATAGTTTTTCTGCTTCTCTTTATTTTTTTTCTAACATTATTTTATTTTTTTCTCTTTAAAATGCTTTAACAATTTTTTTCTTGAATATTTTTTGAGGGTTGGATATATTAATTGTCAGAGTATTAGGCCCTGTAGTAATTCGATTAAGTTTGATGAATTAAGGAATATTGTGAATGGTAACTTTGATTTATTTGGAATTTCTGAGACTTGGTTGAAACCCTATGTTTCTAGTTCGTCGGTTAATATTCCAGGCTTCTCGTTAATAAGAAATGACAGGCTGAATATGCGTGGTGGTGTAGGTATTTATGTATCTAATGTTATTAAATATAGGTTAGTTTTCAAAGCCTCTGAGGTAGGTAGCTGTGTATCTGTTTTAATTGAGTTTCTGGATGGAATTCTTAAAATCTTCTTTGGAGTTGTTTATCTTCCGAATGGTGATATTGATTCTTTTTAAAGTTTACACTGTGGTTTGTTTCTCAGGTATTCTAAAATAATTGTTGTTGGTGACTTTAATTGCAATGTATTTAATATTTCTAGGGCTAATTTGTTTAGATCAGTGAGTTTAAGATGCAATTTATCTATATTTCATAATTCAAGACCGACTCATTATGACATTAGCCATGGATCTACGTCTTTATTGGATCTATGGTTATTAAGTGATAGCTCTATAGTAATTTCTTTGGGTCAGGTGTGATGTCCTGCTATATCTCACCATGCTTTGATTTTTGTCACGTTTCGCATCGGTGTAGACGGTTCTCTTGATTTTTTTAAATACAGGGATTTCAACGGAATAGATTTTAATGGTATTATTTCATTTTTGGCGAATCTGGATGCTACACCCTTTTTTGAATCTGCTTGCATTGATTTCCAATCTTCTTTTTTGACTTCTTTGATGGAGTCCTTTTATGATTTTGTGCCAGCTGTTAGAAAACGAATTCCTAACAGAATTGATAATTGGATGAAGTCAAATTGTGTTTTATTGGCTACATCGTTAAGGAATCTAGCTTATTCTGCATTTTGGAGGTCTGGATCTGCTGTTGACTGGGAAGTTTTTTGTCGTTATCGTAACAGAGCGAAGAGAGAGGAAAAGGTATTTTAGTAAATTGTTTTCTGGTTTGGACTCATCTGATATGTGGAGGATTCTGAAGGGGCATGTCTTTGCTGGTGATGACAAATTGCAATGCGACTTGGATGTTAATGAGATAAATACCCATTTTGTTAATGCTGCTTGTGCTGATAACTCTGATAATTTAAATTTTGAGGGTATTAATGGGTCTTTTTCTTTTGAATGCATTACTGAATATGAGCTTTGGTGTGCTCTCTGCAAAGTAAAGTCTAAATCAATTGGTACTGATGGAATTCCAATTTAATTTTTTTTAATTATTTTTCAACACATATCAGGTTTCTTGATTTTTCATATAAATTCTATAATTACTTCGTCTGTTTTTCCTTCTTCTAGGAAGGTGGCTCGAGTGGTTCCTATTCCTAAGTCTAGAGGTGTTGATAGTTTTGAAGACTTGAGACCTATTTCAATTCTTCCTGCTCTGTTTAAAGTTGTTGAATATATTTTGAAAAATCAAATTTTATCTTTTGTCAATAGGTACATTGCTGATTCTCAATATGCATTTCGCCGTGGATACAATACTACAACATTGTTGCTGAACTTAACTGATTCTATTCGTGAAAATTTCAACACGGATAAGTTAAGCATAGTAGTTTCGTTGGATTTGACCAAAGCTTTTAATTCTATTAGTTTCAAAATTTTGATTCAGAAATTGAGAGATCAGTTTGAATTTTCTCTGACAGCTTGCAGGCTGATTTTTTCGTATTTATCTGGAAGATATCAGTTTGTTGACTTAAAAGGTATATTTTCTGCAGTGCTTCCATTGACATCAGGGGTCCCCCAGGGTTCTGTTTTAGGGCCTCTGCTTTTTATTTTATATGTTAATGATCTTTCTGAATTCATTGACTCTAGTTTGTGTATATCTTACCTGTTTGCAGATGATGTTTTTCTTTTATTTAGTGCTGCTCGTGATTTGTATGATGTTCTTGAAAACAATGTTAATTATAACCTTGAGTGTTTTTTGCAGTGGTCATCTCAGAATGCGTTACGTGTTAATTCTTCTAAAACTAGCTGGGGTTAATTTTACTGGTTTTAATATATTCATTGATGGTGATAGAATTTTGTTTGCTGATAGGATAAAATGTCTGGGTGTTTATATTGATGAACGGACTTTCTTTTGAGTATCATGTTGACCAAGTGTTTGGTAAGGTGACTGGTATCTTACGAAGAATGTATTCCAGTTTGGTATATCTGCCCTTTAGATTGCAAAGAAAAGTAGTTTATGCATTATTAATGCCGCATGTATTTTATGGTATGGAGGTTTTTTCTGGCACGTTAGGGTATATTTCTGTCAGAGTGAATCGTATTGTTAATATGATTGTTCGTTATGTTTATAACGTAAGTAAGAGAATGCATATTTCTGAGTATGTTAGAGAATTTCTTGGATGTAGCTTCAGGCAATTTGTTTTATGTAGGAATTTATTAATTTTCTTTAAGGTTTTCAAAAGTGGTCGGCCTTTGCATCTTTGTTCTAAGTTTTGTTTCTCTCACTCCACTAGGAACCCTCAGATTATTATTCCTAGAATAAGGTGTAGCTACTTTGAGCGTTCTTTTCTTGTTCGTGTAGCTCGCTGCTGGAATTACTTACCAATTGACCTTTGTTTATTCTCCCATTCAAATAATGCTTTTCGTCGGAAATTGCTTGGACATTTTGCTACACACGATAAAAACTTTAATTTACATTTGAATTCTATGAAAATTATTATAATTTATTATTATTTTAATATCATGATTTTTTTCTCTTTTGTACATTTCTTTCACTTTTTTCATGATATTTAATAATTTTTATTTTATATATTATCTATTTTTGTTTTTTGCCGGTTATAAATATGCTGCACTTTTCACTTTTTAATGACAAGTTGTATGATATTTAATATTTATTTTATAATTTTGCATTTATATCCACATTCTGTGAAATTTACCTAACTTTTTGCTGAAGGAGGATTATTTGAAAAAAATCCTCTATGTTGGCAGCATTTGTTTATTTTTAATAGCGCTACTACTTGGGACATTTTATTTTGTTTTGTTATAATTTTTACTTCGGCTGGGGAGCCAAATTGTAGAATTATTTTTATTTTATATACTTTTTTTTTTATTTTTATATTTTTTTTTATTTTTATATTTTTTTAATATTGTATATATAATATTTATTTGTTATGTATGGTTTTAGTATATTCATTCAGGGCATTGCTTTTGTAATATGAATTTATTGGCCTATAAAGGCTTCGTTGTATTACTTGAATTTAATAAATAAATATAAGGGAAAATATGTAAAAGTATAGATTTTTTTATAAATCTGCAAAAATGTACACTAAAAAATATTTTAGTAAAATGCCTGATTCTAACATAATAACAACATAAGAAAATCTTCAAATGCTTTAGAAAATAAATAAATTTATTTGAAACAAAATCCGCCACACACTTATAACTATATTTATTTAATAGAAATCGAGGCATGACTTTATTGGCTGGCGTGAATTGGCGTGAATATTTTGATGTCATAATTGTGCAAGCTCGTAAACCAAAATTCTTTACCGATGAATCTCGTCCTATCCGATTATATGATGAAAAAAACGACAGCCATGTGTGGGATAGGGTGTCAAAGCTGGAAAAAGGACAAATTTATTATGAGGTAAAATAAATCTACTTTGTGCAATAGCACATATAACATATACAATTTCAACCATTTATGTGGGTTATTGTAGGGAACTGTCAAACAGTTGCAAGATTTAACAGGATGGCGTGGGCATAGTGTTTTATATTTTGGTGATCACCCTTATAGCGATTTGGCTGATGTTACTTTAGAACACGGTTGGCGAACTGGTGCCATAATAAGCGAGTTATCGGTAAGTATTTATATTAATACTAATGGTGCCTTTATTAGGTGTCTTGAATATCTCACCAAATAAAAAATAAGCGCGAATTTTATATTCGCCTCGACCGAATTTATATACCCACCATCAACTTTTTTCGACATATTACACACGGAATAACAAAGTCTGTAATGTAGGTTTTCATTTAAAAAGTGGGTGGTATCATTTAAAAAGTATTTGGAAGGCGCGTCCATTATATAAATCAAGAGTGACCCCAATATATTTTATTCCATGAAAAAATCCATTTTTTTCTTAATATTATTTGTTCTTTTTATTGAGCATTTAAACATTTAAATTTATACTTGCTTTTAGACGTGAGTTCTTGGTATCTGTTTAACATTTAATATTAATATTTTTTGTTTCGATATTAACATTTGTGGAATTTTTTCAAAGGTGTTAATGAAATGGAAAAATAATAATACAAGATACTGGTACATTATTCGACTGCAAAATATAAAGATCTGTTTCAAGGTCTGAAAAATGGAAACATGAGTTTGATAAAAGAATGTCCACCGTAGATGGCTGGACTGGAATGTTGTTTTGTACAAATTGATATACAAATATAGTAGTTGGATTGGAGGCAGTAACTGTAGAGTTCATTTCCAGCAGAATTTGATGACGCACAATTCCAAAGTGTATGTTGAGCATTAAGATCACCGGTTTCAAAAATGTTTTACTTAAAAGGAGAATATCGGTTTTCCTTTCATGCAAAACATATACCAGCTGAACGGCTGCTGAATCCGTTGTTATGCTTTAGGCATTCCAATGCATAACATGAACCTTGCGTATACAAGATGAATTATATGGCATGTTGAAGCATCATACCCAAAACACGAAGCTTGTCGTACTTATTTTGACATCCTTGCAAAGCATCGACTGCAAAAAAAATATTTTTTGATTTTTCTATATCTAAGAACCTAGAAACATGAAATTAGGTACTTTTTAAAATTACTATAATTATGAACTTAGAAACATGAAATTTGCCATATGTGGTCCTTAGTTAATGAGAATTCATAAGAGGGGATTTTGTGATACTTTTTGTTTTTGAATGGTACTTTTTGAATTTTCTATGGTTATGAACCTAGAAACATGAAATTGGGAATATGTGGTCCTTAGTTAATAATAATGTTACTTTTTGAATTTCCTAAAATATTTAACCTAGAAACATGAAATTAAATGTACATGGTCCTAAATGTGAAAGAATTCACAAGAGCGATCTTTATGGTACTTTCTTTTTCTTCTAATGGTACTTTTTGATTTTTTTTATAATTATAATTTTAAATAATAAAAATAATTTTAATTTATATTATTCGATAAAACCCGTGCAACGCCGGGTCAAACAGCCTGTACAGATATAAAACGTAAATATAATATAACTTCCAAGAAAGTTAGCTAAAATGTTCAAACGAAAAGCCCGCACCTAATGCGGTGAACAACCAGCTGAGGACTCTGGGAGAATATGAGAAGGAAAACTCAGAGCAGAGGCGATAAGGTACACCACTTTTAATAACTCTATAAAATAGCAAAAGGTTACGCAAACTGGTAAAGTTTCTAAAGCCACATCCCAAAAATGTTCCAAAGTAGCTAAAAAAATTTATTCGCCTCCGAACGTTATAAACAAACCTAACAATAATGTTCACAACATGATTTAACTTAGCAGTAATATAAGACACAGTACCCGACACAACTTCCATTAAATAGAATATATGTGGTATCTAAAGAGCATAAGCTAATTGATATTATATAAATTGACATTATTTGAATAAATCTTCCGTAATACTCCAATAACTCTTCCATAAATATAATTAACACGAGACTAAAATGTAAGCCGATTGTCAATGTGTATACCCAAACACCTAAGGCTATCAGCAAACATAAACATCCATCAATATCAACAACAGATCCAGTATTACCAAATGTTATAGCTTTGCTTTTGGCATAGTTAACACACAAGGAATTAGTAGATGTCCAATCCGAAAAGCAAGAAAGAGTATAATAATATTAGATTCCAGAACATCCACATTATCCTTATGAGAAATAATTAAGAGGAATACATCATCAGCAAACAGAAACAAAGTGCATTCATTAAAGTCTATATAACCAGGAAGATCATTAACATACATAATAAAAAGGAGTGGCCTCAGAACATATTCTTGGGGACCCCAGAATGTAATGGACGTGCCACTAACATCAACAAATTGATTTTATTTTCTTTTGTGTGCAACCCTAATGTTTACTTAAATTGTCTAGTGTACTTGTTTGTGATTCTTATGTGATGCTGTTGTGGTCTTTTACATTTCTTTCGTTAACTTAGTACCGTTATTTGATATACATATGTTATACAAATACAGATTTCGTTAAATTATTTCGTAAGGGAAAAGCGCTGCGGTACGTAGTGTTATTATTGTTTCGCGATTTTATTAATTATAATCCAGAATCGAAAATTAAATATATTATAATACGCGTTTGGACGTTAAACAAATAATTGTATCCACTATTGTTAACATAAATTAAATATAATACATTAAAATAAAAAAAATTATATTGTTTATTTAAATAAATAAACAAACAAAACAAAATTTTAGATAAAAAAAGTGTTATAATCATCAGTTATACATAATTTAAGAGTCTATAAGTTCTCATGATGAGAGAAGACTCAGCATAAACGGCAGAAATGCGTATATATTTCTCAACGGGGAGAGTGTAAAAAATAAAAATATTTGTCATCCACAATACAACAAAAATTATTTAACCGCCAAACCACTTGAGAGAGCTCGCTCTTGTTCCCCCGTAATTCAGTTACACGAAGAAAACACACAAACAATATCACTAAAAATTGTTTAGAACAAAACATAAAAGTAAATATGAAAAAACAAAATATATCAACACCATGGAATTAAAATGATTAGATATGTAAATATTAATAAAAGGAATGTAAGCCCCCAGAAAAGTTTGACTTCTGCAAAAAACAAAATGTCATTAATAAACCCTTGATGAGCAACCGTTTTGTTCTCTTGAGTATGATATGGCAACTAATCATACAAAAGAAGATAATTCTTATAAAAAATCATTTAAACCCCCTCCAATATACCTTCGTGAGCCTAGCTCCAATAATTTAGTTAAATCATTTATTGAGCTTATCGGAAAAAAACAATTTTCATATTGTTCCAATAAGAAAAGGTGGCGTTCAAGAGACACAAATTGTAGTTTACACTTGTTATAGAAAAATCTCTCTTTATTTAAATGACTGCAAAAAAATGTTTACACATATCAACTTAAAAGTAGTAAAGGTTTGATAGTTGTCATTAAAGGAATAGAGCCCAGTGTTGAACCAGTTGAAATCAAGGAGGACCTAGAAGAATTGGGATATCAAATAAAAATAGTGGTAAATATTTTTAATAAAGACAAAATTCCCAAACCAATGTTTAAAGTTGAATTGGATCCGAACGAAGAGAAACTAGAGAAGAACGAAACGCATTCTATATATTATTTGCGATACCTACTGAATCGCAGATTTACTATAGAGGAACCCTGGACATCCAACATACTGGCCGGCTGATCCTAGAAAAATTCCTGACCTCATAAACTTTGCCATATCTAAAAATATAAACCTAAATTCAATAACTACTGAAATTTCTTATGATTTAACTTCTGATCATTCTCCTACATTAGTAACATACTATGGATACTAACTTATGAAATTATATTACGAATACATTCTATAGAATAAATTGGTTGAAATATAAAAAATACATAATTAGTCATATCCACACGAATCCAAATATTCAGTGTGAGGAAGAAATTAATGAATGCGTCAATGACTTTACGTCATTACTTACATCAGCAATGGAACATTCTAATAGTAAAAGTTTTATAAAAGACGATAAAATTACCTCAAATACTGAAATTGAAAAACTCCTCCGTGAAAAAAGAAAATTCAGAAGAGAATGGCAACAAACTAGATCACCAGCTGCAAAGCTGAGGTATGGACAGCCTCAGCAAATAGTTAAAAAGAAGCCTTCAATTAGAAGAGGATCGCCAAAGTAGAAAATATATTGAAAGCTTAACGAATAATAAACAAACCAATTATTCAATTTGGAAGGCAGCGTAGGATATTGAGCCACCGGTAGAGGCACAAAGTCCTTTAAGGAAAGCTGACGTACCTGGCCCGTAGTGCAGAAGAAAAGGCCAATTTATTTGCATGCTACTTAAGCACAGTCTTTCAACCCAATTCCCAAACAAATGATTTTGTATTGGGAGAGACTCTTGATACTACACTAAATTATGATGACATAATTGTTGTTAGCCCAGAGGACATTGATACAATCATTAAAGAAAATATAAATGTTAGAAAATCACCTGGATATGATTCAATAACACCATCAATGATTAAAAAACTACCGAATGTGGCAATAATTGTGTTATTAATTATTTTCAACGCGATTTTAAAACTAGGGGTCTTTCCAAAAATTTGGAAGACTTCTCTGATTATAATGATACCAAAGCCAGGAAAGAATTCTACAATAGTATCTTCTTATAGACCCATTAGTTTACTCTCTTGCTTGTCAAAGCTGTTCGAAAAAGTATTTCAAAAGAAAATTCTACCATTCTTGAACGAAGGAAATATCGTCCCAGTTCACCAGTTTGGTTTTCGTGAAAAACACGGAACTATAGAACAAGTGAATCGTATAACTGGAGAGGTAAGGAAATGTTTCGAATTAAAAAAGTATTGTTCAGCTATTTTCTTAGATGTCGCACAAGCATTCGACAAAGTTTGGCACAAGGGCCTAATCTATAAAATTAAATGTTTACTACCACCATGTACCCACAAACTGCTGGAGTCCTATCATCTGACCGTATATTTAGGGTAAAGTATAATGACTTTGTGACAGAAGAATTTGAAATAAAAGCCGGTGAAGTGTTCTTGGACCTACCCTATATTTAATCTACACCTCTGATTTACCTATATGTGATGAACTGACTATTTCAACATTTGCTGATGATACTGCCATACTCAATTCTCATGAAGACCTACAAATAACATCTTGCCAACCATATATTTATCTCCGACGTGTTGAAAAAATGGTTGAAAAATTGGCGTATTCGCGTAAATGAAGTGGAAAGTAACCATGTTACATTCACCCTGAGAAGAGGAAATTGTTCTCCAGTTACACTTAATNNNNGAAATAAAACCTTTACCCCAGCTCAGACCATTATTACATACCGTTGGTATCACTAGATAGGCGTACTCACCTTGGCGTCGTCATAATAGAAGCCAAAAGTACTTCATCATGAAGTTAAAAGCTTTTAGTCTTCACTGGTCTAAGTGAACAGGTGCATTTTCAAAACTAATTCCTGGCAATAAGGTCATTCCTGATAAAAACCGTTTTAAAGCCCAATGGAATATGGCATACCAACTATAGGGAACAAGCAGTTAATGCATAGCGATTTGATTATGCTTGTATTAGGGCACTTTATATATATGGGTAAATAAATCAAAAAATTCTAAGAACCGCTGACGGTTGCCACCATGATACGATTAAAAAAATAGAATAATCTCATAGCGTTATTTAGAGGTAAGCCATTGTATGAGACGAGTTTAGGTAAGCTCAGAGAAATATACATTCTGTAAATCAAGAGCCTCACCCAAACCAGTCGCAAGACTCTTTGCTGAGGCAGCTACAAAGCTCTTCCGACAGGTCGACTTTCCACCCCGTTAATTCGTTTAGGACAAGCGGTTAATAAACCAATGATCTTTCGATATGAGATTGTTTAGTAGGCATTTAATATATTAAGTTCTTTAGATTATTTAATACATATTGTGAGGTCTAAAATAAGTCAAGTTTTATCAAATTATAATAAATATTAATAAGATAAAAAAAAAAATATAGACTTTCGCACATGATACCGACCAAAATCTAATCGTATTGGATTACTCCTACTAGATACTTATATATAGGGAAATCTTTCTTAGTGATCCTAAACTAAACATTCGTATAAAATAATAGCTCTAAAAAACAATCTACAAGCTCTCTCCATGTGATTTTTTCTCCCTGTAGATAATTTTTATTTTTTTCCAAAAAAACAATAATATACATAAATTTCGGAACACTGTGCGATTAATTTTATTGATAACATGAATAAACATGACATATGGTTTAATATTTTTCTTTTTTTATGTAATACTGCACACAGAAAATATTTTTCTATTTTCAATTAATCTTTTAATTTGTTAAGAACATGAACCAAGATTTATTTTTATTTTAATTTTTTTTGTTTTCATAAAAAACAAATTTAAATCGGCTTGTGATTTTCAACGAATAAAACGAAAAAATAAAACGTTATGATAATTGAACCTAAAACAAAAATTTTATTTTTCATAGGTTAAATTTCATTAATACAATAGTGAATATTACCACCAGATTAAAAATAAAAATCGACTTCAAATTACAAAATTACTTATATTAATTAATTTTTAATTGATTTTTCTTCAATTAATAAAAGTGATGGAATTGAAATTCTTGAAAATTTATTAAAATTTATATTTATTTCTATATTTTTATAAATAAATCTTTAAAGCTGCCAATTTATTAAAAAAAAATAATGAATAATTTTTAAAACCAATTAAAAATTAATGATTAATAATAATATAATTAAATTCAATAAAAAGTTAAATAATAATTTTATCAAACAAAAATGTGAAATATTTTTTTCTGTGTATCATTTCATAAATTTGAAATTGGATTTTTTAATTGCTTTAATATAAAATGAATTTAATTTTATATGACCTTGAAAAAAAATTAATGAAAACTTCTCTAAAAATATTTAAGAAAAATATCAAGTACGTTTCCATACAAATTATCATTTTTAAACAAATTTTGAGTATTATTGTTCTGAATCCCAAGCTCTGTTATCGTTTTTCAAAAATTTAACTATAATAATAATAATAATAAATAATACATAATGCAAAATGAGGCTTTTGTTCAAAAAATATTTTATGTACATTATCTTCAAAGGACACAGTCAAAAGCTCTCCTGGCGCCTATGACTTTTGTGAATATAGGCTGGTCGCTGAATCTCTCTCCAGTAACATTATATGTTTTATTAAATCCTTTTATAATAAATAATTTTCCTTTCATGCTACATAATATAGATTTCTTTAAAAAAATTAAACAAATACAATTAACATTTATGAAAACCCTGGCAACATAAATTTCTATATACAGGAACAGAAGTGTTAAAGGGAAATTGAAGTTCAAGGCTTAAAGTTTCTTTGTCTTTAAAACTTGACAAATGTCATTATAAAAACAACAAAGAGGAGACGAAAATTTACCACGTACCAATAATACACTATATACATAAACTCTTATAATGCACAAAATATCTATAACATACCAACAAGACATTACATATAAAAAAACATATTAATACTCAAATTTCTTTTCTTAACATAATATATATTTAACATACTAAACAATTTCATTACCAAGAGGGATTTCCTCTTAGTTAATTTCGGTATATTAACTAATTTATGTGGTTTTAACTTAAGCTAAATGTATTTACACAAGGTATATGCTGATATGTTAATGTTTCTTTTTTTTCTAACATTCTGCACCAGCTATTAAAGTCTTACAATATCAAAGAAAAAAATATTAAAACAAATAAATGAAACAAAATTGCTAACACAATCTAACAAACTAGCAAATAAAGTTTTTTTTAATGTTTATTGTTATTTGTGTTTATTTGAAATTTTTATTGGTTTCCTTTATTTTCTTGTTCGTTTTTTTTCTTATTTTTTCCATCACAAAAATAACGCTTGAGTTGTTTAAATGCATTAAGAAGAATTGTTTAAAGAAGGCAAAGCCAATGTGAGCAAGAGGTTGAGAGGGTCATAAATTGTATGCGTTTTATTAGTTTTTCTTTGTTTTTGTGCAATTTGTTGGAACACTACTACTATTATTATTATTATTGTTGTTCTTGTCATTGTATGTGTGTATTTTTTTTTTTTTTTTGCAGCTTAATTGTTGAATATATTTTTTCTTGTTGCTGTTGAGTTTTATTTATTTTTTTTATTCAAGTGTATGCAATTAATTTGTTGCAAAGTTTAATTATAGCGCAATTAATTGTTTTAATTGCATTAAGTTTTAAAATTGGCAGAAAACAATAATTACATTTACTAATAGACAATTATTGCTAATTTAATTAAGGCTGATTACAGGGTTATTTAAATGTACTAAGTATTACTATATATAAATAATTATAACAACCCTAAATGTAGGCAATAGTTTTTAAGTTTGTATTAAATGTAGGGGCAGAAGTGTTGATTGAAATTTTATTTATAAATTTTTATTTTCTTTATAAATGGTCAGAATAGAAATAGTGTTATAAATTTTCTTGAATTAGATATAGAAGCGTATTACTGCCCAGCAAAAAACGTTGAAGTTCTTCAAAAAGAGAACATTTTCACAACTTCAAAAGTGGAAACCAAAAGGCATATTTTAAACGTTTTTGGAAGTTTAAAAAGCTCATAAAAAGGGAAAAAAGAGATGAATTTTAGCGGAAGAAAATATTTGTAATCATTCTAACAAAATATAAATTATATAAAATTTTAAATACATTTATTAATATATTAATAGGGCAAAAGCGTAGAGTTGTTTATAATTGGGAAGTAACTTCAAAATTAATGTGAAAAAAAGAGTATAATAAAGGAATAACATCTTACAAAGACATATACAATGGGTTAAAAAAGACTTTCTAGCAGCACTTTTCACCATTATATAGTACTTCCTTTCTTAATCACAAACACTTAATGTTAAAATCATAGCTTTTCTACGTTTCTTTTTTCTGAGGGGTGAATTAAGGATGAGATCGAAAAAAAAAAAAAAATAAAATAAATAAATAAATAAATTTGGAAACTGTTGATCTTAGTTTTGGTTTTTGTTATACCTTCTAAATCTGGAACTTGTTTTTGATGCTCTTCAAGTCTCTTTCCGTAATAAGCCAATATCTCACCATTTGGCGGAATAACATCTCTTGGTTGAAAAAAAACTACTATACTATATTGTTTGGTACTATTGTAGAGCTTTATTGACGAAGTGACATGATATCAAGTCCGGCCAATAATATGTGGTAACATTCTGCTCTTTTAAGTTTTTTTTTTATTCTTTGATGTATTTGTTTCCTTTGTAAGGAATTTTTTCTGCTATTAGATCTTAAACTTATCTTAAACATTTCCCTTAGTATTATTTCCCCTTTTCATACTGAGTTAACTAGCTGCTAGATATGTTTGAAGCTCTTTTTAATAGGATTTAAATTTTCTTGTCCTTTGCAATATCATGTGAATCATATTTTCCTCCCAAATCAGTTTTCTAATCAGTAGTAAAATTCTTCAGATACTGTTTCATAACATTGAAATCCTATTTAGAGCAAACCTTTAATTCATTGGCCAATTTTATAAAGGACCAATTTGGATTGTTTTTAAATTTTTTTAAATTTTAGAATGTTGGTTTTTCTTTTTCGTCACTCATATTTATGAAACTCTTAACAAATTTTTTTTATTTAAATAACCAAAAAGTTGAAAGCCAAAGGTGTGCTATTTCTTATTTTCACTCCTTTAATGATTTTATTATTTATTTAATTATTACATAGTTTATTATAGAATGAAATTATCTATCAAATGAAGGAAATATCGGGAGTTTATATTCAAAATGGCACTCATGAAAATTAAAAAAACAAAATGCGTTAGGACATTCCTGGGTTCGCGAAGATTTATTGAAACATATTCCCTCACATTTTCAACCATAAAATAATTTTTTTTTTGAAGTCCTTTAGATTTTAATTGAAAACTTTTAACAAAATATTATATATCCCTATATTGCGTTTTTTTTTAGCTTTAAGCTTTGGAATTTTATAAAAAAATATTTCGCAAGAACTTTGTGGGCTATGAAACGAAAGTTAACCATAGCTGCAATACGCAGTTATAAGCCCATATTTTCAATCTCAAATTTTGAGTCCTTGTGTCTCCTTTACTGGACAATTAGTGACTTTTGAATTACTAAAATTTTTTAACAAGTTTAACCTTTTTTGAATCAGAATTAAGGTTATCTAAAACTGTTTCTTTTTCCCTTAATATTCACTTTTAAGAACTGTTTAATTAGTAATTATAATATTAACAATATTTATTGATTTAATCTTAATATCTAGACACTTAGTAAACAATAAGTAATTATTTTTAAAGTTCCTACGCATATGTCATTCACTGTCTCTCACCTGTTATTTATTAACTAATTAGAAAAGCTTAAAGGTATTTATGTGCCTAAGACAGCTAAGAAACTTACTTTTTTTGGGGGGTAAAACAAATTGTTTGTAATTATATACATACCCAGGTCTGTATACATTAACTAAAAATACATGAAGGTATTTTATTACAAACGAAAAAAAAAATTTTTTTGAAAAGAAAATTAGTAAGTATGTTTTTCTTTAGTATAACATTGCTAATGAGTATTTGACTACACAAACAGTTAGTGTTGCTGCTGATTTTCCTACTCCTTCTCGTTTTTACTTCCTACTTCCTTTAGATACATTTTTTTTTTCTGTTGCTGGCTTACAAAAACATGACATTATTGACTCCTATTGTGAAGGTTCCGTCACACAATTTCTTACCCCACTTTTACACTTTTACACATACAATTATGACTGGTGTTTGTGTATATGGCAATCCCTCCAACCTCAAGTTGTTGTTAGTTATCAAGCATGTTTGACATGTTTTGTTTTTCTTTTCATTTCATGAACAGTATTTTTTACTTTTTTTTTTTGTCCTTTTTCTTTTTGAATTGTGAGACTTAATAACAATAATATTCACGTCTGTTACACATGCTTCTATTCCCTTTTTTCTAAATTCACAAAGAAATTTATATGTATGAACTATACAATAACAATAACGAAAGAAAAAAAGTGTCTCGCAAATGTTGATTGTTGGGGCACAACTAACGAAAGGCAAAATATTGTTGTAGTACGTTAGAAATAAAACAAAAATATTGAAATAAAAAAAAAACTACCAAAATGAAACAAATACAAATTGGAAAACAGCATGAAGTTAAGTAGACTAAGAAATAAAAAGAAATGTCAGTTAATTAGTGACTTATACACACTCCCTACCATGTTATATAAATTTTAGAATCAAAGGAATTGTTTTTTGTGTTGTACATTAATATGTATCTATGTATGTATGTAGTTGTCCTACAGAACAAATGAAAACATTTGTTTTCAGTTAGTCAATTTGTATTCTGCCTTTTTCTGGTTTTGCCTTTTGTGTGTGTGTTTTTTTTTTTTTTCTTTTGGCAATTATGCGATTTTTTTCACT
>MINK01173733.1:287-19747 GCA_001735545.1 Phormia regina | reverse complement strand
GAAGGCTTGTAGTCCCATAGTCACTCTGACTGTAACATTGTTTCACAAAACCTTCTTGAAAAAATAGCGAAAATAGTGATTTTAAATCAACTGTGCTCAAGTCACCGTAATCGAGAGTCGGAGAGCCTAATATAGCCCTCTTAATCTCTGATAATGCCAGGCATTCGCAGAGTAGATGAAAGACTGATTCTTCCTTCATCTCAACATTGCAACTTATACAGAAGTAATTAAACAGAAGACCCATTCGATACGTATGAGTCTCTAATTACCAACACTAATAGTCTCACTTGCAATCTAGATTACGAATAAAGCGAATTGCCGGAATTCGACATGTGGTTTTATTCACCCATCTCATCTGAGCAATACTTAGTAGATCCTTATAGAACAAAACTTTAAATTCCGCTGCAGAAATACCTGTCAGATAATCAATAGACTCTTCAGTACAGTCGCCATGCCCCGGAACCCAAATTAGTTTAACGCTTGAAAGTCTCACTATCTCATTAAGAGGGACCTGGCATTCACTTGTTAACAATGATGTTGTATAGACACCCGCTATAGATCTAATGGCATATTTGCTGTCAGTAAAAATACAGTTATCTCTCGATATCTTGTGATACTTCAGCCAGTTGGCCTCCTCTTTTATAGTAGATATTTCCGCTTTGAATACACTGCACGTGCCAGGAAATCTCCCTAGAGTAAAGTGAACCGGTTAAAAACTAGTTCCAATTCTGTAACTTTATATGAGAAGAACATATCACTTTTACATGGGGTTGTCATTGGAGGTGGCTAATTAGCCCCTTGGGACTGGTCGCAGGATAAGTCACAGTACTGGTCCTAGAGGACAGATTCAGTGTCGGTTAACATAACAAAAATTTGATAAAAATGATCTTTTTACTTTTTAAACATTTTTTATTAATCCTTTTATTAACTTTATGTTTATTTATTTATAATTTTTTATTAATGTCGATGGCGGCACTCAGATTCGAACCCGCATTCATCTAAAGTATGTTGTTTTATAGTTTTCAATGATAACCATTCAGCCAATGATTGTTATTTCGCGTGGTTTCTAATTGCGCACTTAAAGATTTTGTTATAAATTGACTCTCAACTGTTAAATAATAAGTGTGTTTGTTTCAACTGGTTCTCAATTGGAACTTTGGTGACGAGTTAGTTGTCAATTGGTATTCAACTGATACTGAGGATCGGTTCTTTACTGCAATTGGCACAAATTTCCATTTCGCACGGCTATAATAGGCCTTTCTATTATATTCCCTAATATAGAAACCACATCCGGCTCATCGGTAAAAACCCTCAGAGCCTCAAAGATGAATGAATAACCGCCGGAGAGTTAAGTTCGGGGAAAATAATGGAGAAATGTGCAACAAATGGCTTTAGGATGCAGTAATCAATGTGTACCTGGCTACTGGCAGAGAAGCCTAAAATAAGATAATGTCCATATTCCCTACTTCCCCATTGACAACCTGCATTAAGCCTAATTGCTGAATTGAAAGCAACCTATCTGGCCATCAGGTCAACAGGTAACCAATGAAAAAGTCTGAAAATAAGAATGGCCATTGACCTAAGAACTTTCACAAAGACCGTATCCATCGCTTGCCACCACACAATAGCTTCCTGTATGGGGTGTATGACGATTTTTTCCCAGGAAGAACATATGGCTTTCCTGCAGGTGTAGATAGCCATATTGATCTTGTCAGCAATTTATTGGATATTGGATTGGTCCCTACAAAAGTTTCCTATCGAGAACAGTACCAAGGTATTTGTGCCATTTCTTTTCTTACGATTAAACACAATCGTTTTATACTTCCTAGTAAAGAGAAGTAACACTATTATAGCTGAATTTATTTCGTCACGTGACACTCCAGTCATTCATAGTTTTTAGAACAGATTCCATACAATCAGAGACAAATAGTATCTAACAAACTAAGAGTTTCCGTTTAAAAAATGGGCCAAAATAGTGGTCAGGTGGTTGAGAAGGGACAATTTGTGACTAATTCTCCCAAAGTTAACGTTGATTATGAATATTAAAAAACAATAATTGTTACTTCGCTAATTGAATTTAAATAATATTTGAAAGTTTTAAGTTTGGGCCCCACATACATTTTAGGAGCAGAGCAATTATTTGAGACAGAAATTGTTTAACCACTAATACCTTTTGAATTAGTTGATGAACAAAATTAACGATTTTGAATTAGATCGGACTATATTTTTAGCTGGTAAGTTGAACCATTTTAAATACACAAATATAAGTATAAAATTTTGCTTTATAAACTTTTAAAAATTTCCAATTTAATTTTAAAATAACATTCTCTATGAGTATATTTTGTTAAAAAAAAACGCACACAAAGTTTACCACTGAAATGGGAATAAATTCATATGAGACATTTCTGAAAATTGTTTTTTAATATATCATTTCTTTATATGTATGTGTGTGGTATATATGTACATAAGTATAACGAATATTCCGTTGAAATAGAATTATTTTTAGTCGTTCAGTTGACATGATTTATTATATTGAAATAATTAAAAATGAATATAGAAATAAAAACGGAAAACAAATGTATAAGAAGAGCATGTTAAATAAAAACATTTAAAAATAAACAATTTATTACTTTTCCCCACAATTTCCCCATAAAATTACAAATTTATTTCGCATTTGGAATTGTATTACAATTTCCATTATTATATTGTGTATTTAATGTCACTTATTCGTAATATCAATGTAATTTGCCTTAAGTTCTGCCGACACTTAGGATAAGGAGACACTATGTTGCGTAGTGGGAAGAGGGTATAATAAACTATGAAGGTTTGCTTATTCTGACAATGTGAATAATTTTATTTAACCATATTTTTTGTGAGTTTATGCGAAAGTGTGTTAATGCCAAAAAATAGAGAGAAAGATGGTATTTCATATGTATGAATATATGCTTATTATTAGGGATTTCCATATAAGTTTTTATTCTTATTTAAAACATATAGTAAATTAAAGGGTATATAAAATCCTTAATTTTATGCTGACCTATACATTTGTTATAGATGAATGAACTTTTGGACTTTAAGTATTGTTTGAATTATGGTTTTTGTAAACATTTTAGCTGAAGTAGGGTTTTTTGTTTTGTTGCAAAAGGGACTCCCTATATGAATAAATATTTTCTAACATAAGTGTAAGTATAAGTTAAGTGGCATTGTAATGTCTTACTTGTTTATGTGTATATTGTTGTCTTCATATTAATAAGTTATTTAGAACTGAATGTATTTATTTACTTCATACATACTTATGTGTATATGTATTTTCATTTTTTTTTTTTGTTTCCGCTTAATTTGTTGTGGTATAATTTCGTGAGAAAATTAAGTTCAGTTATTTAAAGGAAGTACTTATTTTATTTTTATAAATATTATATTTTTAAAAAATTTATTTGTTTTTAGATTTTTCACAGTAAAATTTCAAGTTTTTATAAATGTACACTAAAGTGCTCCAAGCTTGTAGGAAGGAAAAAAATGTTGTCCTACAGGCCGTAACCTCCTTTCCCCCTAAAATTGTTCTATGAAATATAAAAATACATAGTGCATCAAATTAGGGCAATGGTACTACGTTAACCGGTGCGGCAACGGCTCTGAAGTTTTAAGATGCATTTTCAAGGTAAAAATGTGTATTTTTTTGCAGTTTTCACAGATTTTATTTCATAAAATAATTAGCTTTGTATTTTATTGTAAAGGAATCGTAATGTACACAGAATCAGTGTTATATAAAGATATTAAACATAACAAGCGCGAATGTTATATTCGGCTCGGCCGAATCTATTATACCCACCATCATATGTACTTTATGGGGTCTTAAACGATTATTTCGACATGTTACACACGGAATGACAAAACTGGTTGAAAAATGTAAAAGTTAATGCAGATTCCTTAGGCCAATAACGTGTCTCCGAGCACTTGAATTCGAAATAAATATATATTTTTATATTCAAATAAAATAATTGTGTTACTTAAAATACATCTGTAGTTACTTGAATATGAGTTTTTGTTCTTATAGAATCACATAAACCTGTTCTCAGCTATGGCCAAAAAATGTTGATATGTTTAACGGTCGTTTCAAAATTCAAATTTCAGTTTTTTCATAATTTGTTAAACAAATTTCAATATTTTTGGGAGATTTTATAAGGATTTATGGACAACAGATTACGGAATAAAACAGTAGAAAAATTAAGTCAATACCTCTTACAGTTTGCCTGTACCTGCATTTTGTATTCAGCGGATTTCGAGAAAAACCCATTTTTGTGTATTATTTTGGCAAATCATTTTATTATATTGTTGTTTATTTTTAATGAAACTTTTTTAAAATTTTAATTATAAGTTAAGAGCTTTATACAATTTGACGACATTAAGCCATAAACTTTAAAGGTCAAAGGTCAAATTTTGTAATATTTGTAATTTTTGATGGAAGATAGTCAAAATTTTATCTATTTTTCGTAGATATACATAAGAAATTTCTTTATTTACAACCGATATTTACAATGATAGTGAAAAAATGAAATTAACCCTAAAAACGGCATTGGGGTCAAAATGACCCCGATGTTTGAAAAACATGCCAATTTAAATATATTTCAATAAAAACTGTTTGCAATCCCATTAATTCAGCAAATTGATAAAAAGCAAACCGTTTGACTCACTTTAAACTATACCGTTCAACTCAGAATCATTTTCTGCGCCGATTTAACTACACAATGACGAATCCTATTTATTTTGGTCATGATTTGCCCATTATTTCACTTAGCCCCCGTAAAAATGTTCTTCCGGAATTAACACAAACATGTCGATCGGTCCATAATTAACCATAGTTCCCATATAAGACCCAATTTCGGAAATCGCTAAAAAGTGAATGTGAATATTGGTATCGACGTATTAGTATGTATTTTTTATTTTGCACTTACTAAAATTATTGGTCCAATATTGACTCCTTCACGATTTTTGGTACACATAAGCAAACGGCTATATCTTTTTCTCTCGTATTTTTAATAATTATTTTCTTTAAATTTTATAAAAAATCCAACTCATTCTTTTACAATCTGTCGCAGCCTTTATATTATACCTTTTTTACTCAAGGAAGTCATATCTTTTATTTTCAGCAAATTATTGCAAGTAATGCCAAATTTGACATTACATTAAAGTTATTATAATTTAATGTTAATAAAGTTTTTGCACTTGCGAATCTTTTATGAACACAAGTATAAATTCAATGTAACTAATGGTAATATTTATGTTAAAAATTGATTGCGTATCTTATATAATAAATTTGAATAGAAGAGTGTAATCATATTAATAAATGATATACAGTAAGGAGTATATTAATTCAGTTGTGAAAATTATTACCAACTTACACAAGTAAATTATTAATACATTATAAAAGAGATTAAAATTGTTTCAGTAAATAATTTTTGGAAAAATATTATATGAGTTAAGAAGTCATTAGCTACATGAAAAAAAAATCACTTAATATAGAATTTGTTTTAATAACATGTATCGATGCAATTATCCAATCCTTATAGTGGTTCCTGGTTAATGAAATTCTAAGAGACTTGATTGACTAGCTGAATCTTCTTATTAGTATTAACATTCTAAACATTTTAAGGCTAAATCTAGCCTTTTTATTTTGCTTTATCTTCAAAATTGTCCTTTCAGCTTCCTATGTTTTTTTGATTCTTATTATACACACACGGACAAAAGTGACCGTCATTTATTATGTATAATGTTTAAAGGCTCCCCATGCTCAGAAAACAATAGAAAAATAAAAATTTTTAACTTAAACAAAAAGTATATTTTATTCCAATTTTATTTCAGTTAGAATAACTTCATTTTCTTATACTTATAAAAAACAAATTAAAAATATATAAAACAGTTCATATATCTACTGGAAAAAATTCACCGTCAGGTAAAGTTAACTTTTATTATTTTAATATGAGGTATGTTTGTCACTATTTTAAATAATTTCTTGCATACGTTTCTGCATAGAATGTACTAACTTTTTCATCACTTCCGGATCAGTTTTCGTTCATTCCTAAATTAATTTCTCTTTAAGCTTATTCTTGGAAGAAATGTGGTCCCATAAACGCTCTATTGGTTTGATGTCGGGTGATTGAGGAGGAGTTCTAAGAGTGTCACGTGTGTTATATAACATCCATAATCGAACAATTTCCACCTTGTGCTTAGGGTGATTGTCCTGCTGGAAGAAATAGTAGTCTTCAATGTAAATTTTCTGTGCACTTTTATGCAAGTTATCCTTAAGGATATTCAAATAAATATTTTTATTCGTTATTTCATCAATAAATACTAGTTCGCCAACTCCAGCACTTTAAACTTACATAAAGGCAAATGACTGTGACTTTTGTCCATCTTTGTAGCTTTAAAAAGGCTAAAAATTTACAAATTTTATTTAAAAAAATCAAATTTAAGGAGAAAATTTAATTTTTTATATTTAACGAAAATTTGAAAAATTAACTAATATATCTACACGAAATCCCAAAAACTAATGAGAACTAGCAAAGAAATGTATTTTTTAATTATACTGTATATTAGCTTTTTTCTGGCTTTCTGTATATTAGACATTTAGCCTTTTCTGACCTTTTTTATAGTCCAATTTAGCTTCTTATTTTCTCAAGTCCTGCTTGCTACTCCTGTGAATAACTCAAAAAAGATATGTTGAATTCATTAAAAATAAACCGAATTTACATCATTTCTGGGCCAAAGTCTTTTTTGGATGTTGTTTTTAGCTGGGTCAATTATGGAATGACAAGTTTTCCCGACTGTTGGCTATTTTAGACATTAATCGACTTTTAGACTGCTTTTTTCGATTTTGCAACAAATTTCAAACCAAAAATAATATTTCGACAAAAAATCGATTGTTCGAAAGTCGAGAAATGTAAAAACCTAGACAACAAAACTTACCATCATAATATAATTGTTGCACAAGATGAATAACCTGGAAACATAAGGTGGTAAACCATTTCATAATCCGTAATTCACATCGAATGGCTTAAGTACCCTGCGGTCTCAGTTAGCTCTAAGTTTTTTCTCCATATAGATTGGTTCTCTACATAGATGAACCAGTGACTAACTTATATTTCTATCATTATTCAGGCGAAAGACAGTGTAATCCGATGGGCTGGTTCATACAAAAATAAAAATGTTCACAGACAACGAAATTGAATTAAGAGCCCTAGTGTACCAAATAAAAACTTCTGAGGAGACTCATTAATGAAATCTTAAGGAAACGATCAATAATTAAACGTAAAATTATGAAAGATATCATTAAAATCATGTTAATTAATTACTATCGTTTGATGTACATACGCAGAGAANNTTCTTTGAAAAGAGGTAAAAAATGTACACGCAGAGAAAAAACATTGTTACAGCATGATCACCACAATTATTCAATGATTATATAGCTGTTTTTCAATGATTTTAATAATACTCTGTTCATGATAGGAACGTTTATGTTTCTGTTTAATCATTTAATGATTACCCACAATCAAAATTTTAATATGGTTGACTGAATTATATATTTAAATACATTGGTATGAAATCATATTTATGAAAAATCCAAACATTTAGTTAATTCTACAACCGTTAAGCCAATATTTCTATTTTCATTTAATAACTTTTGAATACAAATTCTTGTGAATTATTGCAATACTTTGTTAGTATATTAATTCTCATTCAGTTCAGATATTAGTAAATATAAATTGATTTGGTTTAATTTTATTCAGTATGATGAATATACCACATGTCGTGGTTCTAACTAATATAAATATTAAAACATGGAATTGTATAGGTATATGAGAAAAATTAGTTAATATATAAACGTGATTTTATTAAATAATAGAAATATTGTGAAATTTTTAGAAATATAATAAAAAAAGTTATAAATATTATTAAACGATAAAAAATCATATATCACAATCATAGTATGGGGCCCTTTGTTTATGGTCACCTGAACTATATTTATTTTCTGTGTGTATATCATTAAGTTTTTGATTATACCTTTGTTAAGTCCTTTTATCGAATCATCCAAACACATTTGTTGTCTTTAAATGTTAGTTCACATAACTGTTTCTTGTTTCATTAAAAATTTTACCACTTAACACATAGGATTCTTTCCATCTTCCTGCAAATGTATATATCTTACCCTATATAATGTGTAAGATGCTGTCAAAAATGCTTAAGATTTTATATCCATTATCAAGACCCTAATTAAATGAGGGCACACTTAAGGCGTATTAAAAAATAAAAATAAGGAATAATATAATGCTTGAAGTTTTCGGAAAATTCTATAAAAAATTTCAATGTTTTTTTTTTTTCTTCTCTTATTTAATCTTCATACAAACCTTTCATTAAAGTTTCAAAAAATTTCAACTTAAACTCTATTCTATTTTATAAATTTCATTATTTTTATTTTTACTAAATTTATTTATTAAACTTCTTTCTTTCTTAAAAATTTACATAGATAATTAAACATTTGTTATGTGCAGACACATTTTAACCGCCACGAGCCTCTTCGTCTATTAACCAAAGGAATTATTCAACTGTAAAAATGTGTCCCTAAAAGAGAAAAAGAAAAACAAAAGTTAGTTTTATAAACATTGTTCAACCATACATACATAAATATTACATATTATAACTGTACTTTGGGACATCATTTTGTTTTGTCTATGTTAGTTAATTGAATAAAACCAACAGAACAATTTAACAAAGGGTATTAAATTGATGGGGGACGCAATAGGGTAACATATTTTTTGCCAAAAAGAAATTATGTCATCGGTACTGAAATTCAGAATTAAGATATTTATAAAAAATAGTTACTTCGCTGCAAGTGAAATATAAATTAAGCTTTGGATTTAATCATTCCAAACATTTTAAAAATGACTTGATTTAAATTTTTAGCTAAATTTCCATATCCGAACTACGAAATTGTTTATAAAATAATTCATTTTAACATGGTTAAATACGGAAAAAGTATGTGGAATATTATGTTGCAGATCTCGTAGATATAGTCATCCTAATCACCAGAAATATTTGAGTTTTTTTCCATAACGTCACATTTTTAACCCATAGTGCGTTGATGAGTTTTCAGGTTATAGATTAGTTACTCATGTTTTATAGCCGAGGCATGGGGCTACAGAAATGTAGTAATAGTCAAGTCTCTACCACGTCATATATAGCCCCTACAATGTTTTTTTTTTTTTTTGTCCTCAATTGGTTAAAAATGTGACGTGATGGAAATATTTCATTTGACTCTAAGGACCAATAATTTTGCAGACTTATTCCAGATATGCAAATTTTTTACGATTTTATTGACCTGTGCAATCAACTTAGACAATAGAGGTCGATAAGGAAGTTAGTCTTACAAAATATAGTATTTAATATTTTATTGAATTCCCTTAGTACTATTTGTTCCATTTTCATCAGGTCTCTGTAGAAGCCCCCTGTTTAGCCTCAAAACATTTTTTCGAATCAGTATTTATTTTTTTTTTTTATCTAGTTATCTTTGAAAGATATGTTGATTTCTTGTGACTTTGGTCAAAATGAGTGATAAAAAGATATTCGTGCTATAAAATAAACAATTAAAAAAAAGCAAATTGGTCCTACAAATAATTGGACAAAGAGTTAAATTTCCGCTGTAAAACTGTTTCCAATGTTATTAATTAGTGTCAGGAGAATTCCACCATTGATTTGAAACAAGGTTCGGTGCGAAAAAAGGTCCACATGATATTTTGAAGTCCAAGAAAATTGAAAGCATATTGAAAAGAATCCGAACACATCTGGTAGAAAAGCATACCTGTGAGCGCATTATTCAGGCTATTAGATGCGAAAAGTTAATGCTAATGCGGAATTGAAAATATATAAAATTCAAAATGTTCAAGAAGCCACTAATAGGATACGAAAATTAAAATCAAATTTCGTACAAAAAGTCTTATGTTGTAAAATGCACTACGAAAAGTATGTGCTGGCAATTCTTTTGCAGCCTCCTGTTTAAAATTTGTATGTTGGTAATATTCAAGGATATCTTTAGATAAGTTTAAGATCGAAAAGCTGTTCCAAATTCCTGATTTGGCAAGATTTATTCAGTTGATACAAGTTTTTTGTTACTGTGAGCTCTATAAACATCGAAAAAAAAAGAAATGTTTGCAAAGAAATTATTTTCCTTTCATAAGAGAGGACTATGGGTTTACATATTTTTGGTTTTATTTGACATCATGTTACTGGTTAAGAACGCTCTGGAATGGTACTAAAATAATTACATAGCTTTTGGACCTAAAGATATCAATTCTCTAAATTACATGTAGATAAGATCAATGGAGTGATATTACCCTTTTCTGAAAAGAGAAATGAAGAAGATCAGAGAAATGTTTCAAAAGAGCGAAGATTTTAAAGAGAGACGGACAAACTGTTCCAAAACTGTGGCTGAAACAACTAGTAATTCTCAAATGAAAGGGTTACTGGAAAATGTCTACAAATTAGTAAATAGTTCGTAAATAGTGGTTGGGGAATTATGTGTTTGTGCAAATATGGTAACACAGAGAAAAAATATTCCTTAAATTATACCCTTCGACTCAGAATCACTTTTTGAAACCATTTAACCATCTATCTGGTTGCCCATGTAAAGCTTATGCGCAAAGTACAGGTCGCAATTTTACAGATAGTTTGATAACATTTGGTACATTTGATAAAAGGACGAAGCCTATTGATTTTAGTCATGATCGGCTCATTATTAATAGAATAGAGTTCTAACACTCAAAAATACTTTAAAAATTTAAATATTTTAATGAAATTTAATAAAAGTAAGCTTTATATAAGCGTTAATGCATGTGCCAAATTTGCTGTAGATCGGTACATAATTTAACATGGCTCCAATATGAACCCATCTTTCGAAAACCAGTTTAAACCTTATGTTGACAACCTCATACCCGGGTATGTTCTTAATTTTTAAATTGACATATTCTGAGTTTGGGTTATCCCATTAACTTGAAAATATAAATGTTTGTCAACAATATTGTTAGCTATGTTATACTGAAGAAAAAAGTTAAAAGAAATTTTCCCAATCAAAGTTACAAGTGTTTTATGAAGCTACCTCTTACATTTACAACCAGCATACCTGGGTATGAATAGAATCATTTTTAGAAATTATTATGTGAAATATTTGCTTTATTTTTATTAATATTAGATACATTAGCGTATAATAATTTTAATAAAAATTCTAATGAATGTATTGGCTTATAGAATTTATGAATGCTTTTCGTGCAGGTCTTCAAAAACATATAAAATAATTAATTACACTTCATTTTTCCTCGTATGTCTCCAACTTCTTAACTTCGGATAGAAAAGTGTTCATTCCTTGATTTTCCTGGGTATGCTTTCTGGACATGCTTTCCATTCCAATTCTAGAATAATGTGTGCACATTTTGCGATTTTTTTTAATATCCTCTTAGCTACTACGAATATTTGAAGTTTTTCATTCTTCTACGAGACATTTATCCATGTTCTCCACTCCTCCTTTGTTTCTGCTATTATCTAATATTATTTATGGTTTCCTTCAGTTTCATCTTTTTAATGTGATCTACAAAACAATACAGACAGTTGAGCCTTCTTGAAAACTTATGAACAAGAATATGTTATTAGTAAAACCAACGATTAATGTTTACACTTCTGCAAAATAGATTATAACGTAAACATTTTACCACGCACTCACCTTGCTTGCCTTCGCGTTCTCCAGAAGATGCCACACATGTGTACATTTATCCCTTCAGTAGATGGAATTAACAGCATTACACACCCACCAAACTTTTATGTCAGTACCTCTTCTATATAATTGTCTTGATGATTCCTCTACAGTCCCAAGAAAGTATCTGAAATGGCTATAGCTTTGTGATAAACTACTGATGGGAGAGAAACATTAAAACCCATGCATCTCGATACATCAGATGCATCTCCATATATCAAAGGTTCCTAAAACCTTTTCATATATTTTCTTATATTTTTAGCATCATACAGTCAACATTATGTAAAAATAGTTATATTTTTAACAAATTATAATAAAAATGTAAAAAGTTCTTAAAGGAAAATATTATTATGAAATGTGGCATGTTTTTCTTTCTATTGTAAAAACACTTGAAAACATAAAAGTATCAAGTATTGAATACAAAATGTGTGCCATACCCAGGTATATTAACGTGCATAAATCCCATAAAAATATATAAGTGAGAATACAAAATAGGCAATGGTGTAGGGTGTAATATGGTTGGGCTTGCCCGACTTTATATTTTTCTCTCTTTTTTTATGAATTTTAATGAAGTTTTTCTTTGAAACTATGAATTTGTACATTAATTTAATAAATTGGTAGTGGGTTAAATTATTATCATATTCCCCTAGAATGAAGCACAGCTTCAGATTTTTTCGAATTAATACACAAAAATGAAGCTAAAAGCAAAATAAAATGGTAAGATTTAGCCTTAAAAATGGTAAACTGGGGATGTCAAAGTTGCTGATACGAAAATGCAATGAGGTTAAATGTCGACCATAAAGTACAGCACTTCCAAGAATGCTATTTAATCCAGGAATTCGGGTAAGTCAAGGCATATTTTTAAAAATATGTCCAAAAATTTATTTACAAGGACAAACTGACCACCGTCAAGACGGATGAACGGATATCGTTAAATCGACTTAGGAAATGATTTTAAGTCGAAGAAAAGAAAAAGTATTACCATATATTTTTCTATAAACACAGTTGTTTAATTTTGCATTAGAATTCAACAAATATGTTCAAATAAAACTGAAAAAGGAATCATATTTAAGTAAGATTTTATTTCTCATTTACGTTTTAAATATATTTAATTATCGACTTGATTTAATATATTTTTTAATTGCAAATATTTGTCTGTTTAGTTTTTGCGTTTTTCTGTGATGGGCGTATTTTAAGGTTGGGGTTCAATGATTTTTTTCTCATCGCTATATACATCTACATAATATCGTAACCATCTGTTGTGATCTAGATTATAAAAATCAATAAATTCTTGTGCAAATGTTAATATTTTGTCAAGTTTATGTTCAAAATAAATTTTCATTTTAACACAAAAAAATAAAAAAAATATTAAAATTTTTTAATAAAACTATTAACTAAATTTATATTGGAGTTTAATTATATTATTAATTAATATAATTAATTTTTTAATCGGTATAAATCTATATTTTAAATAAATTGACAGTTCTTACAAAAAATATAAAGAAAAAATAAATTTTTTTCTATAAAAAATATAGAAGTAAAATAAATTTGACTAGTTTTTCAACAACCTTCAGCACATTATGTCTTTTTAAGAAAAAACAGTAATAATAAAATCAATTATTGTAGTTATTAACATAGAAAACAACTAGAAGTCCAATTTGTTCTGTAGAAAATTTTACTAACACATGCAAATAGTTCCGTTTTTTTGACAATTCTGTTAGGTTTTTTTCGCAATTGAAGTCAATTTTTACTTTTTTTCTGTGAATGCTTTCTAGATTTTATTATGATTTTACATTGATAAGTTTATATATCTGATATTACAAACAATATTTAAGCTGCATATATAACTTGATTATTTGCTCATCAACAATTATAGTGTAAAGTATAATAAAACTTTTTTAATTTAACAATAAAAATGCAATATAAAGATATTCATATATTATTAATATTTTCATTTTATTCACAATATTTACTTTAAGTATTGTCCATAAGTGCAAATACATTCCAAAATGTAAAAATAGGAAATTGATGCTAAAACAACATGGCCTACTCTAATATAAACATTTATACAACAATTTTCATGTACATGTATATGTATATATTGTAGTCGTTTTAACGGGACATTTAAAAGGCCTTTTATAAAACAGGCCTTTTAAAATTTAGATTAACTTCCCCTTTATAAGGTTTAGAAAATGCCATAGAAATAATGTCTCTCTGAACAAAAAATCGAATACTTATTAACTAATGTCTGGTAAACAATTTAAAAATGGACTTATCATCTCACTAATAGGTAAGCATTTAATGACATTTATTTGTAATATAAGGCCTTTTGAAAATTATTTTTAATTGAATATATTTTCCTTTTTGGAACATTTTCTATAGTTAGCAGTTTTTGTATAATATTGTTAAGTATAACAAAAACATTACACTAATACATTCAAAACTTATATATAAATGTTTGAGTACATGTAAGTAAGTATGTATGTATATACATACATATATTTTTGAATGTTGTAAAAGGAAAAAGTAAACAATATAGAATAAGGAAGGCCATTGAAATTAAAGTTTTAAGGATAACCAAAAACAAAATATAAAAGTATAGAAACTTTTTTTTCAGTTTGTTAGTCTTTTCTCTTTAATAATTTAATAAACCTACAAAATTTAATAAAAACCTTTGAAATTTTCTCATATATTTTTAGAGAAGTTTTGCTTTTTCTAATTTTGCTGGCAGAGTTTGTGCTGAACAGAATAAAGAGAAAAATTATTAAAATTTTAAGTAAAAACAAAAGTTGCTATAAAAATTTTATTTCAATGATATTAAATATTAATAAATTTTTATAACCTCTTAGCCAGGATTAAATTTTATTTTTTGTTTATTTTATTTTAATTAAGTTATGTATGTTATTATAAAAAATTAAAATGGTGTCATTTTAAAAGTTTAGTTGGCCACAATGCAAATCATTATGAAAATTGTACAAGAGGGAATTTTAATACAAATATTTATCAATTATTTTATGTCTAGATTATTTTTGTAAACCATAAAAGTAATAACAAAAACTAGCTAATTAGTCTGGATAGCAAATAATTTTCTTTTAAGATACATAAAAATAATATAATTGATTTAATGTGGCTTAATAGGGAACTATTTTCGGTTTTAACAAAATTTATTTGCGATGGGATCAAGGAGGAGGTTTAACATTTATTACCATTTTTTCGCTAGGACCCACTGTTAGAAACTTTTCAAAAATTTTATTTGACATGGCAGAAAAATACAAACTGCCTTAATTAAATTTGTGAACTAAATATATCTATAATGAGGAAAACATTGATTTTGCGGAAATTCGGACACATGGTGTTTGGAATTGTAAAATTGTTTAGGAAAAAAAAATATATAGAAATTTCTAATTCAAATTGAAATCTAAAAAATAAATTAAATTTTATTCAAAATTTTTAAACTTTAAAAAACTCAAGTTTTCATTTTTTAGTCATAGTGAAAATCTCCTATATATATAATTTGCTAAGTCGGGTTGCACACACAGTAATTTTTCTGCCGCAGTTCTGACATTGAAGACGAGAGTGGCAAAGATAATGTAAAAGTTTAGTATTCTCTTCTCCTCTCTTTCTCTCTCCTTTAAACTTATGTGTGAACCCGGGCTAATCACTTTTCTTTTTTCAAAGCTTTTTGAAGTTCCTGGAAGATGTAGAAAATTAAAATTTGGGCCATTTATGTAACTAATTCTAATTATGATAGAATTTTGAAATTTCTATCAGAGAGCTTCAGAAAGCTTCAGAACTTTCTAAAGATTCCAGATAAGGTAGAATATATAAATATAGTTAATTAATCCTAACAGAGCCATATTTTGAAATATGTATCAAGAAGTATAAATAACAGATATTATGTATTTTCTAAGGAATTTTTTCTCTTTCTAAACTTTTAAAGCTCCCACATGGTAGGATATTAATAGTCGGCTCACTAAAAATCTCTACGGAGACGTATATTTATCAGGGAGCGGAAATAATAGGGTTTATGTGCCTTTTCTATACTTTTCTATTCATTCTACAAATCCTAAAGGACCCATAATTTTATACCTAGGACGGGGATATTTTTCGGCCAATTAACAATCATTATTTCTGCTAAATTTGAATTTGAACATTATTTATACCCTAATGAACAGGTCTGAAATGAATACCAAAAGAAACATATAGGTTTCAACTCACAAGACCTTAAACTAATATAGTGACCGTTATCAGAAGCTAATATTTCTCTTTATAATTATGATTGGTGTTCAAAATTCAAAAACTTAAGAAAACTTTTAAAAATGAAATAATTTTCTTCATTCTTATACACTTTTTCCTCGCATTTGTACTTTTTCTTCCCCATTATTTGGATTAAGAATTTATACAGATATTTTGCTGTTGAATGTGTTTAAAAGATATGTAACTGCACAAAAGTATTAATTGATTTAAGAAAGGACACTCAGATTTTTTAGTATTTGGTCAACATTTTAACCCAATACCAAACAAATCTTATGTCATATAAATATTATAGCCAAATTTCACTTCCCTAGGTGGTATCGCCCAGTTCTGTCCTAGATTGAATGATTCGAAGGAAGGATCTAGCTATATCAATTCAAAATATTATCAAGATCCGGAAAATATATTCTTTATGGTGTCTTAAATGACAATTTTTTTCAACATGTTACACGCGGTTTTTTGCTTAAGAATATAAAAAAATTTAATAGACTTTTTGAAAATTATTAAAAAAATTGTGTTTTTGTTTTCCTTTTTTTAACGGCGATAAATATAATTGAACGAAATCTGAATTTAAGCTGAACATTCTTCATAAGGACTGCGCATGAAAAAAATCTGTGCACGCCCTTAGTCTTATAACTTGTAACTGTGTTTAAAAAAATTATAATTTCCCATTATGCTCACTAACGCGGTGGAAATTTTCATGATAATAGCAAAAGTGGTTTGACTTGAAATGAAAATTTATGAAAAAAAATCTAAATTTATAATTAAAATTTTTCATGAAATTTTATATCAGTTATATAAATCAATTGGTAGGAAAGTTGTCGTGTCTAAAAATACAGTTTTTAGGGTCATAATAATATACATGGTCACTGAAGAAAAAAGTAGCTCAAAGTCCATCCTCTAGAATTCTTACCTACATGACCATGTAATTTTTATGTACCACAAATCCACTCTTGTGAATTCTTATCTACATGTTTCTATGTTTAATGTAATTAAGTTTGAATAAAATGTAATTTCCCACTTTCCCCTTTTTGGTACTTTTTTCACCTATCGAAGTATCGAAAACTCTAATCCAATAAACTTCTAAATTTGAACATTTCAATAAATATAAATAATGTTTTATGAAAAAAGTACCAAAAATGGGTACGATTTTTACCCCTTTTGAATTTTTAAAAAGAACCAATCTTTTATTTCTCATTTTTTGATAAATTATGAATACGACATACATTTTATCTCAATTATGATTGGTTTCAAAGATATACATGGTGCCAAAAAAGTACCATAATACAGTTTTTACCCGTTTTACATTAAAACGGTCGATTCTCAAAAAAAGTACCATACACCTATCAAATTATTTTTTAAATGAATAACTATACCATTTTTTACCCCCTAAACATTCGAATTTCCAAAAATCCCGTCTTAGTGGATCTATATGGAGGAAGATCTACTTACCTAAATTTTATCTCTCTTGCTTCAGCCGTTTGTGCTGTGGGATGATAAATCAGTCAGTAACGTTACTCTTTTATATATAGATTGGTGCCTTTCAAAAATATTTCGCTCTTTCTTAAAAAAAAAAATACAAAGGTCCCGTGTTTTCTGGTCTGTTCCCGCTTCTGCTCGCTACATCAAAAGAAAATGGAGCAGTATCAAAGAAATTGTAAGTGTTAGTACCGCAAGATGCTAATCCATTAAATGGTTCGCAATTCCGTGAAATGGAACGATATGAAAAGCACAGCATAAAATGGAGCCGATTTAAAAATGATTGATGAACATTATTAGATAAAAAAGGGACCGAAAACACAATAAAGGCATGAATTAGATTAATTTGGGAAAACATCAGCTATCTCCTTAAGACGCGACAACAAATAAGTTTTTCTTTTATGTTTAGAACTTAAAAATAACAGTAATTAATAAAAATATCACTTTAAAAAATTTTCCCATTGGTTTAGTTTCTATAAGCAGATTTGCAGGTACGAATTTTTTATGCGTAGTCCTTAGTAAAAACTTTTATACAAACACATTTTAGTAAGGAAGAAAACGCTAGAACAAAAATATTATTTTTATAAGATTTATTTTTTTTTCTTATAGCCAAAACAACTACATCGTTATGCTGATGTTTGTAACGTATAGAATAACATAGAATTACATTCTGAGTCAATTCGTCTGTCAGTCTTGTTGGCTGTTCGTGTAAAACTTGAAAACAAAGTATGGTCCGCATTTATAGAAATTTTGAAAATTGGTTACAATGGGTTTATTATTTTACTTAGTCTCCATACAATTGTCTCAGAAAAGGGGTTTAGTGTCTTACATTTTAATAAAATTTGTATCGATTTTTATGAAAATTGCTCCATAATTCAACAAAGCTCTAACATAAATCCACATTTAGAAATTACTTTAACGTGGATAAATCCTATATGAAAGAGAACCCATTTTCGGAAATGCCTTAAAAGAGATAAAACCATACAGTTGTTGGTATCAACGTATTATTCTCTATTTATATATTTTATTTCACATTTAATAGCAATATTGGTCTATAATTGGTCACAGGTCTAATGTAAGTCACCTCACGGAATTTTAATATTCATACACAATGGTGTTTATTATAGTTATTATTTTATATTCGTTATATTTTATTTTTGCCTTCAAAAATATATTTTTTAATACGTCGCTATATTTATAAATGAAAATTACTATTTGGCAAATATATAATAAATATATTTTTAAGAATGAATAAAACATATATGGCTAATAATATAATTACTTCGCAAATCTTCAAAATTTATTTTAAAATTTCCGCTATAGAAATTATCTATTTGTATTGATTGTCTTGAGAGTTCACGTGAGACTGGAAGTTAGTGTTCCAGCAACTGTTAATATCAGCTGTTGTAAAGGTTTTAATTAACATAACACCTAATGCGCAGAATCTTTTCGCAATTAATATAGAATATATTATATTAAATGTTAACAAAATCTCTCATTGTGTTAAATGCTTAAAATCCTAAAATATTATGTTACTATGTTCTGTAATGAGTAAATATCTCTTTTGCCCAACAGCACATAGATATAATTTATGAGCTAAAAATATATATTTCGTAGTAGTAGTCTGTTATTCGCTGTTTTGATTTTTCATTCAAACTTTGTTAAACTATTTAAAAAAATAGTTTTTCTGCAAAGTTCGAGTAACTTCATTCATAAATTTAATTATAAAACTTTTTCTATTCGAAGGATTTTTGAAACCATAATATGGTTGATAAAACAAAAAGACACCAAGGTAACTAGTAAATATTATATATGAAATATGTTAAATAATATTTAGAAATTATAACCTTAAATTCGATTGTTCGATTTAAACAATCTTTGGCTAAAATTAATGCTTAATAAATCCAGTTTCCAAATATTTTTCTGAAAACTC
>MINK01173732.1:0-22570 GCA_001735545.1 Phormia regina | reverse complement strand
AAAGTGCAGAAGTTTAATTACTTAGAAGTGGATTATATGTTAACTATTATTTTCATTATTTTCGCAATAATTAAAATTGTTGCTAAACAATTGTAAAATATTTTCTTATTACTACAACACAATTTTGTAATTTTTCTTAAAATTCATTTTTTTTTTTTTTTTTTTTTTTTTTTTTTTGTTATTCATTAATCAAATTTTAAGGAGTTTTTTTAAGGTTTTAAGGCAATTAGACTCTTTTTTTTTCAAAAAATATCCTTATATGGCGACTTTTTATTTTTAATTCGTCTTTTTTACACACTTTTAGAAACAATTTTTAAAAGAAACCCATTTTTTTTTTTTTTTTTTTTGTAGACAACAATAAATTTGTTTTTGGGGCGCCCAACTTAAATTCAAAAGTATTTCCTGAACTGTTTGTTGCTCATGCTCTCATCCAAAGTCCAATAAATTATTTGTCAACACATGTAATAAAAATGTTAATTTTGTTTTTATTTGAAAATTTCCATAGAAAATGCAAGTTATACACAATAGAACCCATCATCATCAACTTCATCATCATCATCATCCATCCGCTGTAAGTATAAAGAGAATATGTCTGTGGCCGTCTATCTACTACCCTTCTACATATGTACATACATGTATGTACATACATATGTATGTGTATTGACTTAAGGCTCTTCTACCACTCCTTTAAAAATGTCATTGTTTATCACCACAAATTCTCTTATAAAGTAAAAGACAGAAAGAAAGAATATAAATTTTATATTTATAAACTTTATAAAGAAAAAAAAAACAAAAAAATAAGAAAAATATTTTTTATGGATAAAAAAAAAGCGTAGAAGAAGAAAAAACTATCAAAGAAAACATTTGCTGAACAAGAAAATTCTATTTATAGCTTTTGTCTTTTTATTTATTTTATGTTCAATTCTATTTTTTCGATTTTATTTTATTTCAATTACAAAAAGGAGTTGTACTTTCTTAGTCACAAACAATTTTAAATATTTATTTTAAAACAATTTTTCCAATGAAATGTGTAAATAAATGGAAGAATGCACTTTTACAATTTATTCTTTATTTGTGCAAAAATAAAATAAGAAATTTGCCTTCACTGGTGGTGATGCATTTTCTGTGTTGTGTGTAGGAATGAAAGAGATAGAGAGAAAAATGCACTCGTACCATGATTTAACACGTGAAATGGAGTGAGTCTAAGGAAGGCACGTTTTTTTACATAAGTGGCTCTGGATGTTAGACGTGACTATTAAATAAAGGAAAAAATACAAAATAGATTTTATTTTTCTTGCATAAAAAGAGAATGTAGAGAAATTACTTTTTAGACAGTCGCGAGGTAATAATATGCACACCTTTAGATTTTTTTAAATCCAATAAAATAAGAACATTATTATTAAGAGATAAATAAGAGAAAATAAAAAATTATAAATAACTTTTTTTTTTTTAAATCTTTATACAATTAAAATAATTTTAATTTTTCCAACTAGGTCTTTATTATTTGATAAAAATGTTTAAATATTTCTATTTAATTGTTTTTTTCTTTTTACAAAACTTCTAAAGAAAATAGAAAAAAATCACATATTTGTTTACTTTTGGGCTGCTGTCATAGTATTACTGCTCTGACTGCTGTCACGCATGTTAGCTGCACTTAAGCATATTGTAACGGTTTTAAATTGATTTTCTTTCTATTGCATTTATGGGATTTAAATTATTTACTTATATTTTTACTTAAAAGTTTATATTGACATTTTAGGAAAAAAAGAAAAATAATAAATAAATAAATAGAATTTTGTAACAAATAAAAACTTGTTACTGTCAAATGCATTTTACATTTCTCAATGTTACATACAAAAATAAAAAAAAAAACAAATTATATGTATATAATAAAATTCTGTTTATAGAACTTTTTCTTTTTATAGAAAAATTTTCCCTTTTAAAGGCAAATTTCGATAAATTTTATTTTTATAAGAAATTTTTGATAAATTCCATTTTAAAGGAAAAAAAAATTCATAAAAGCATATTTTCCATAAATTCCCCTTTTATAGGAAATTTTCGATTAAATTTCTTATCATATGAAAATGTTGAAAAATTTTTATTTAAAAAAAAATCGATAAACTAAATTTCTATTTAAATAATTAGAGCTGGTGGCCTTTGCAGCTAGTGCTCTATTTTTTTCCAATTTTATAGTAATTAATTATTATTAAGTTATTCACTAAATAAATAAATATTTAAATAATTTTACTCTTTATAAGAACTCTTAATACATTTACTTTCTACACAATATTTTCGACAATTATTGTTTTCATATAAAATTAAAGAAAATTTTCATTTTTTTAAATTATTTATTTTTAGAAAAAATAAAAATAAATTTAGTTGTTTCTTAAAATTTATAAAATTTTTCGAAAAAAATCATAGTGATACTTTTTTATCCTAATTTTATTTTTTTGTACCTTTAACATACATTTTTAAAATTGAGGCATTTCGGTGATAGTTCGTTCCTCTGGTTATTAAATTTTCTTAAAAAAATAATATGAACATAACCTAAATCTTAGCTTAAAAATATTGTTAATACTACAGCTTAACAATTATAATTATGAATTCTTTAATTTTATCATATATTTTACATACCATTTGTAATAAATAAGTTCCAAGATGTTAATATTTCTTTTTTTAAACCAATAAAATTTAATATTTACCTAGAAATAGATGAAAAATATAAAAATATTAATATCAATATGAACCAAAATTTAAAATATTTTTTTTTTATATCTAACACATGTTAAACATTATTAATATTAAATAGGTTAGAGAGATAAACAGACATACATACATATGTATTTCTTAACTGTCCCACATTCCCTTTAAAAACGGTGCCCTCCAAAAATGGCAATTATAAAAATTCCTCACAAAAATGTTTAACAAACCAAATGATTTTATTTAAAAATATAAAAATTGGGATCATTTTATTGTTATATATAATTATGTTAATGATTTTTAAAGAATCTAAGCATTTTGTTCGAAACAAATTTATTTTTTATTGAAATTTTAATAATAAAGAAAAATATAAAAAATGACTGATAATTAAATTTAGATCAATTCCCTTAACATCAATAAATAAAAAAAATGGAAAAATTTGTAAACAATCCACACATACATATGAAACAAATTAACCCACCACAAAAAAAATATCAACTCTCGAAAAAATACAAAGAGACAAAATAACAACAATAAAGTATCTTCAAATAAACTAATAAATGATGAGTAAGAAAATCCCCAAAAGTAATTTATGCTCCCATTACGAGAAACAAAAAAAAAAGGAAAGAAATACTCAATGAACAATATGAAAAAAATTCATTATTGTCAGTAACAATAAACCAAAACAAAAAGACAATTTTCTATAAAAATATGAGAAAAAGGGAATTCATTTCTTTATAATGCGTTTTCATTTCAATTTCAATTTCCATTTTTGTTTTTTTTTTTTTTCTTTTTAGATTCCCTTAAGATTTGTCCTGTTTTTTTTAAGGAAATCTGTAAATAAAATTTATAAAGAGGAAAAGAAAATTTATATTAAATTTTAGTAAAATAATTCTGCAACTACAATAAAGTTTGTTAATTGTTTAATTATTGGTTAATTTTTAAGAATACTTTTCTAATATTTTAAGGAATTTTAGAATTTTATAAACATAATTTTCTTAGTCATTTTCTACTTAAAACCTTGTCTCGGAAAATATTGGCGACAAACAGCAAAATAAAACAATCACTTTAATCATTAATTTTATCACAAAACCATGACTGACTAACTGCCTGAATGACTGCACTTCTTAGGGCTGTTGGTGCCTGCTGTATAAGGATTCAAAAACACATAAAATGCAGTACAAAATAATGTTTTCTATTTGCTATTTTTGGGGAGTATACAAATTTCCAACTAAAAATTCCCCCGAAAACATCTTGCACATCATTTAACACAGAGTGAAGAAAAACTTTAAAATTAATAAACAGAAAAACTCTTACACCCAACACAAAATTAATTGTGTTAAAAATATAGCGAGAATGGATGACAGACGACAGCCGCCTGTATGCCGCCATTTGTAGCCTGCAATATAAAAATATAAAATTTGAACTTTGTTTTTCAATTTCCTCAGGGATGGGAACTGAATTGTTTTATAAAATGGAAAATAATATGAAAACCATACTATGAGATATTTTTGTATCTTAGAGACATTTCATAAAGCTTTTGCTTAGAAAACTTTAGAAGATTCCCTCCTCCGGTCTATCTTACGAATTAAGAATAACGACGAGAATCCCTACTAAGCGAATGCTTTTTTTATTTTTTATACTTGTAGAATATTAGATAATATTTGATAATTTATTCCCTATAGACATTTTTGCATGCTCAAGAACTTTTTGGTATATTTTGTTTTTTTTTTCTTAATTTAATTTTTTTTCTAATATAAAAATTGTTTTTAAATTATAAAACTTTTCAGATTTTGGTTTCTTTTTTAAATTTATTATTTTTTTTTTTTTTTTAATTTTTTTTTTTTTTTTTTTATTTTTTTTTTTTTTTTTTTTTTTAATTCGTTTCTTTATTTTTTATTAAATTTCCTTTTATTTAAGACAACTTCTTAAAAATTATTTTTAAAGTTATTTTCTCTTTAAAAACACTAAAGTACAAAATTTTCCATACCTGTCTTCATATTCATCATTTATTTATTCTATTTCTATATCTATCTGCATGCTACCATATGTTTGGTCGTATTTCTTTATGGATTTTTTTTTATGTTTTTTTCAATTCCAAAATTGTCTACCATAATTAACTTAACAAATTAATGAAAATATTAAGTAGTGAATTGAGTATTATAAACAACAAAGTTATTTTTATTTGGAATGCCTCAAGAAAAAAACAAAAGAAATGAGAAGAAAAGAATGGAAATAATCTTGTTATTGATGTAGTACTGGAAATGTTTGCAAGTTTTCTTTTTTGAGATAAACAAATATAAATTGAAAATAAAATATTTCAATAAACTTGAACTTGAAAGATATAATTTTAAATAAACAATAAAATATATATAAATAGAATTATTGTATCAAAAATACATATCAAATTTTAAAAATAGAATTTTAAATTAAAAATAAGATATAAAACCAAATCTCAAATATAAAATTATTTGAAGTATTTTATTTCTATTATAATTTTTTTGTTATAGATATATTTCAGTAGTTTTTTTTTACTTTTATTATTAAAATAAACAGCATTACTTGAAAACAAAATCAATCATATTTATTTCGATAAACTTTAGCAATTTCCTTCCTATTTCATCATAAAATGAAATTTAAATAAATATGTATTTAAGATTTATGTCCAAAATGCATATTTAAAGTTTTCTGTTGCCTTTATTTAAAAATTATAATGACTATCGTCTCAAAATACCAGACAACGACGACTTTGTCTTTCTCAATTGTAGACGTCAAAGAAATAAAATAAAATAATAATAAACAATACTTTTTTAAGAAACGCATGCCAATGCCTTTAAAAGAGATGGAGATGTGTCATATACAACGACGGTATGAACGAACATTTCTGTCAAACTGGCCCCAAGTATGACACAGGCAAAAAATTAAAGTAAAACAAAATAAAAATTGTCAGGAAAACACCTTAGATGCAAAAAAGACCAAGGCGGTCGCTTCATTCTCTCTTATACCAGCAAACATTGAAATGAAGGAGATTTAAAGGAATTAAAACATTTGCTTTAAATTAATCCATTGCATTAAGAGATGTACAAAAACAATTAAAATCAGTACAAATAAATAATAATTTTACAAAAGTACTAATCTTCAAAAAGAAAAACAATTTCTAAAAAGTAACACATTAACAAATAAATGTCTATTTTCAAAAACTACTAATTTAAAAACGGATAAAATTCTAAAAACAAAATCTATTTCAAAACGTATAAATGTTTAAATAGTCTTTATTTGCAAAACAAAACAAAAAATAAAAATTTAAACTTTTAATATTTAAAAAATAAATACCAATTAGACAAAAAAGAAAATAGTACCGAGAAAAAAAAAATACTTATATTTTAATATAATTGATAATATTAAAAAAGCAACAATTTTCAAAAAAAAAAATAATAATAATAATAATTACCGGTTATAACCATAAATAAATAAATTCTTAAGAAAAGTAATATAAAAAAGTTCCTAGTTTAAAAAAAAATAAAATTCATTAAAAAAGGTTTAGTTTTCAAATTAAACATTTTCAGATATGAGTATGATCAACAGTGTTGCTGGTTTAGCCTTTTTAAGGCAAAATCTAGCATTTTTATTTTTTAGTTTTAGTATTTTTGATTCGTCAAAATTGCAAAATCTTTGAACTAATTTAAGAAGATGAAAATATTTTTTTTTTTTTTTTTACTTTAATTAAATTTATTTTTACTGTATCATATATTTAAGTAGTTTTGTGTGTTAAATGTTCTCCAAACAAACTTAATTGTTATTATTTTTAATAAAGTAATTTTATTGAAACTCATTAACCAATATAAACATTTTTCATATATTTACTGATGTGCATTTTAAACAGTAAATAAAACAAAGCGTAGAAGAAATCATTATTTAAAAACTCTGTTCTTCGTGTGCAAAATCTCCGGGTAGTACTCATGCAAAAAACACTTATAAATAACGACAATAACAACAACTTTAGCGACATAAAACCTTAATAAAAATAAAATAAACTACTACACTAATGCTACTATAAATTCTACTACTATTTTAACATCCCAGCATACGTACGTAATATCATCGGGGATGGAAAATTGTCTGCAATTATATTTTCAATAATAAAATTATTAAAAATACTATTTTAAAGTAAATAAAATTGTATATTCAATTATATAAAACTAAACTCAACATAAAATTATTTTAAAATAATCAAAAAATAAAATAATAAATAAATAAATAAATGAGATTATAAAGGATATATTCTTTACTGTGACATAAAACTAATGGGTCAAGGTGAAAATTAATTTAATAGTATTTAAATTCATATATAACATCTAACAGAAAATCCTTTATTTGAATTAATTTGCCATACCTGCTAGTTAAATATATTTATAAATTGTTGTTTATTGTTATCGCCAGTAGTCATGATTTCATTGACTCCTCATAATTTGTAGCTAATGTCACCCTGCTACTATGCAAATATTTATTTTTTATTTTTACTATTTTGTTTCCACTCGTTTACTCTAAAACTATTAGCTTAACTCCACACTAAAAGAAAAACTTAAGACATCATATTTCATAGAAGAAGAAAAAAAAAGAAGGAAAAACTGAACGAAGGTGGCAGACAACAGCAAAAAGTCACTACTGAAACTCATTCCAATTTTCAACTTCTTGTTATTTTTATTTAAAGACTCGTCTCAGCTCAAATTTAAAACGCCAAAAGGAGGAAATACGATTTAACAACATAAAGAAACATGTTTTTGTTTTTTTTCTTTTGCCAGCAATTGAGTGAATAATGTTAAATATAAATAACATTTGTTATTGTTGTTATTACTACAGCTGACAGTATTATTGTTGTTTAGAGACATTAAAAAAAAAACGGAATTATGTTTGAATATCAATTGATTTGAAAAGAGGCAAATGAACTGGTGTAGATACAAGCCATTTATACAGTTTGTATTTACTATTTTTGTAAATGAACATTTTAAAGTTTTTTTTTTTTTTTTTTTTTTTTTTTTTTTTTTTTTTTTTTTTGAATTGTGGTTAAATTGTTTTTATTGCTACATTTAAATTAAGACAGTGATGACAATTATAGCAAAAAAAAAAAATAAAAAAATAAACGATAAAAAAATATAACAAACTAAATGAAGAGATTTTTTTCTCTTTCAAAGAAATTATGACGGAAATATTTGATTAAATTCTTGAAAATATTTTTAAAGAATATTTATTTCTTTTTTTCTTATTTTTTCTTAGGAAGTATGAAAGAAAATCGTTTAATATTTTTTTCAAATTTTAACTTCTAAGAATTTTATTACAAAAATAATAAATTGATTTTACTAAACAATTGTAAACAGCTACAAAAATATTTTTGCCATTTCCTTTTCTCAGGAAATTCCTTTAAATTTTGAAAAAATATGGTTTACTAACGTCTAATAAATTTTCTTTAAAAGAATTTTTCTTTTTTTAATATTTAAAAAATGAAAACAAAAAAAATCCCATTTGCAAATAATCTTTTTTCCTAAATGTTTATATTATTTAGATAGATTGTTTGTTTGCATAAAAAACTGTTTACTTGTAACAGCAAAAAATCATGTATTTTTTTTCCAGTTGACGATAAATTTCTTATAATAGTTGACGTATACTCCAAACAAAAGTATTATCAAACTTGTACTTTGTGGGTATTTTTTATCGCCCTCTTTTTTTTCGTTTTATTATTGTTTGTATTTGTTGTTTTAGTTTTGCCATTTTAAACGTCAATAATTTCATCTCTTAAAAAAAGTAAAACATATACACTTAACACTCTTCAAAAATAACCCTACAGTTCTCCTGAAATCTAAAAAAATCTTTTAAATTTTAAAGATTTAACAAAAATTTTTCATTAAGAAGAAATATATCAAACATTTTCTTTAAAAGAAATCTTTTATATTAATCCTGAACTTGAAATAATATAAAAATTTTATGCAGCCACAATAGTCATTATATTTTTTATTGTTTGATAAATTTTCTCTAGTAAAAAAAAGTTGGTAAATTTCACTTTTTTTAATATTTCTTTATGATAAAATTTCTCTTAACAGAATTTTGTTCTATAAATTTATTTAAGAGTAAATTTATTAGGCATTACTTGTTAAGAGATAAATTTATAAAAATCATTTTATATAGACAAATAATTGTTATATAATATTGAGTTTTCGTAAAAAGAAAATTAAAATATATATTTAAAGAGAAAATTTATTTTTATATATAGAAATTTTATTGAAAATCTTTTATTTTTAAACAATTTTGAGCAGTTTCCCTTTAAAAGAAAATGTTTCCAAGTTTTTCTCTAAAGAGAAAAATTATCGACAACATTCGATGAAAAAAAAGCAAAATTTATTAAACATTGTCTTAAAAGTTATATTAAAATTATTCGGGCTGAAATTTATAACACTAATATGGAAAGTTTATTGGAACCGTCATCAACATTCTTCAGTATTCCATCGTCAATATATTTTATTTAACTAGAGAAAATTTATTAAAAATTTAAATAAAATTTATGTAGATTTCTTCATACAAAATAAAAAAAAATTGTTAATATTTTTTATAAACTAGATTTTTTCCACAGAAATTTTTCGATAAATTTAAGTAAATTTTTAAAGTATGAAATTTATTGAGATTAAGGATTTTTTTAATTTTCTATAAAGAAAAAATTTCGAAAACTTTATGTTAAGAGAAAATTAATGTAGGTTTAACCGTTTAAAAAAAATATATAATAATAAAAAACTTGTATTTATTAACCATTTTCATTTAGAATAAAGAGAAAATTTATTAAAAATGTGAATAATTTTCAAATGGGAGAATTTATCAAAGAATATAACAAATATTATAAAAAAATTGAATCAAAATATTTATTAAAAAATTAAATCTTCTATAAACTTAAAAAAAGTTTTATAAACATTTTTCTAAAAAAAAATTAATAAAACTATCATTAAATAGAAAATTCATTGATAAAAAGAAAATTTATTATATTATGTCGAAAACTTTATATAAGAAAATTTTTATAAAAATAAAATTTTATCTTATTTAATATAAAATTTATCGAAAATATGGAACAAAGAAGAAATTATCAACAAATTTCCAAAAAAATAACGAAATGATCTTTTAAAAATTTTTACAATCAATTAATTTATTCAAAAATTTTATTTCCTATGAAAGTAAATTTTTTCAAACATTTTCCTTAAAAAGAAGAAATTATTGAAATAATTGAAAAATATTTTAAGGACCCAGCAAAAACTTGGTAATGTCATGTAGTTACGGATGCAGTTACTATTCAATGATAACAACATACTTTCTGCATTACCTGAAAGTAGATTAGTAAGCACTTACTTTTAACCTGATATATAACCAATTAATAGAGATCAGATTTTGGAAATAGTTTTTATCAATCTTTTCATTTAAATTATAAAAATTATATACTTTTAGAGTCGGTAATACATGAAAANNTTTTTTTTTATTTTCAAAAAATTCATATATTTTTGTAATAAATCGCAAAACTTCCCAGATTTGTTTTCCTAGATTTTTTATTATTATTGTTGTTGTTTATTCAATTGTTTTTGTATGTTTTAGACTTTTTATATTTTCATTAAAAAATATTTCTAATGCTAATTTTGTTCTTGTTATAGTTGTTTTTATAAAATTATGTACTTTTTTTAAGCTGTCATTTTATTTTTGTGTCTTTGGTTCTCTTATTCTGTGAAGAGAGAAGAGAATATGTATATAGTTTTATTTTTTTTTTTTTTTGCGAAGATTTATTAGAAAATCAAGAAAAGAATAGAGTTTTATTAGGAAATAAAAATATTTTATATTATTTAAAATCTTTAGTTTTTGTTTATTATAGTAAAATTTATTTACTGACCACAAAGTTTATTTAAAATGAAATGATGACCAGTTATAGAGTTATTTTAATTTTAAACCACATTAAAGCTATTATTGTGGTTTTAAATAATTCTTGTGATTTAAAATCATTTTTCTGTAGCAAAAAAAAAAAAAATTATTCAACTAATTTCTTAAGTCTGAAATTTTAAAATATTTTTTTATTTTTAATTTTTGCAATATTTAAATTTTTGTAAAATTTTTTGTTAGTGGCAAATATTTCTGGTAATTTTACAAGTAAAGAGGCCGTAATATGTTATTTGTTAGGAAAATATTTTTATTATAATTAAGTTTTGTTTATATATTATTATTTAAAATAAAATGAATTTCATTAGGAGGTGTGTTAATTAAGTGACAAATCCTGTATTTGACTAGCATATTAATTACGTTGAAATTTCATAATAGTCTATATGCGACACCTGTGTTTAAAAATTAATTTCATTACCTTTTATATTTAGCCACCAAGTTTGGTTAAGAAATTTATACTTAAAACAGTAATTAAAACAAAATAAATGGTAAATATTCATTAAATAGTTGTATTTACCATTTACTAAATAAATACATTTGGAAACCTTATTATTGGCAAATTTATTGGTTCTCTTTGGTTAATTACATAAACAATATTAATTAAAAATAAAAATAAATAACGTTAAATTAATATTAACTTTATCTTTACTTCTGTAATTGAAAAAAAAAAAATATATTTTTTCATATGTAATCGTCAAAATATGCACATAAGTGTATAAAAATGTTGTATGTATGCATATGTGTAAACTTACCAAATAATTTGTCAACATTTGTAATGTTTATGCGAAAATAAAAATTAAAAAATATCTACTAAATTTCGCAAATCTTTTAACAAATGACGCATAGTGGGGCCAATCGAAAAAATAATAAAATTTAAAAATTATAATAATAATAATATTAAAAATAATAATATTAATAATAATACATACTCAAAGTGTTCAACTTTAAAACCATCTACCTGTGAGACTTTTTTAAAAGATGTGGTCCTCTTCTGCAACTTTTTCATGTATATCATATCAAACCGATCAGTATTTATGAGAGACATATTTACTACCAAACATTTTTAGGATATACAGACATATTAGCAAAAATGTTAAGCATAAATCCACTGTGCCTATGTCTATATTAGCAAATCGTATGATAAACACTCGTCTGCTAATGTAGTAGTTACTTCTTATTTGTTTACATTAGTATCTACTTGCATCCAACCATTCATTCATTCATTTATTCATACATACATCTATCCATCATACAACATACATAAGTATTTATGTATATTTAAGTTTATAACATAATTCATTCTCATGCATACGAATTTCATTCATTGTTACATAACTTTCATGCGAGTATAAATATATTTTTTTGTATTTCTTTATTTTAAATGTAATTAGATCCACAAACAAAATGAAAACTGCTGCAAAAAAAAATATTATTTCATATACAATACTGTGCAGGACAAAATCAACAACAAAATAAGAAGAACAAAACTATATTCATATAAGAGTGTCCACAACAATAGCAAAATATTGATATTTTGTTTAGTTTTCTTTTGTATTTTATACTTTTTGTATAATTAAATGTTTATTAATTTCCTCTTGCAAGTTTTTATTTTGATATTTATTATTTGAACTTTCAAAAAATATCGCTAAATTGGACTAAAAAATAGCTAAAATATTAAAAATATTCAAAAATTTAGCTATAAATCACTAAAATTATTCTTAATTAAAGTCTGTATGCAAGAAAAAAAGCTAAATTTTCAGTTATTTTTAAATTTTGGACATTTTTTATTTATTTATTTCAAGAACGTCATAACTAAAAAAAAATAATTTTAAGAAAAATTCATTCAATGTTTTCAAACTTCATTTACCTTCATAGAAAAATGAGAAACATCATTTTTAATTTTCAGGAGATCTTTTATTACTTTTAATATTCATACAAGACTATACAAAATATTAATTTCAAATGTTAATATTTTAGATTTGTGTAATTTAATTCAAAAGATTAAAACAAAATATGCTAAAGCGTTATTTTTTCATATCTTAAGATATATAAAGATATAATTTTTGTGCTTACTAAAAAAACACATTTATTAAATATTGTAACAAAGAATATATATAAAGTATTTTATTTCTAAGGTTTGGTTAGTTCATAGCATCCGATAATGGAATTGAAATTATGAAATTATTTTTTAAAATGGAATTGTAAAAAAAAAAATAAAATAATAATAATAATAATAATAATAATAATAATAATAATAATAAAAAGTAAAGAACTGCCTCATAAAAAATCTCTTATTATGTTTACTATGTGAGCATTAAACCGCACGATGAAAAATTTAAAACAATTATATTCAATCTAATTCTTCAAAAGTTTTAAAATATAATTTACAATTTTTTTCATTTTTGTAAGAAGAAACCATTTCATATCTTTTAAAGAACACATTTTTGTTTATACCTTAATACTTTCACAATATGATAAAAATAATGTTGTTGCTTTGAAAAATTCTTAAATAACTTTGTTTTTAGCTTAACTCTAAATATATTGCTTCTGTTCTGCTCAATACTGTATAATTTTGTTCGAACACACACATAGTGAGTTGAGTGGTGCATTTTATGTTAGAGAATATGTAATCTTGGGTTTTACAATTTGTCTGTCTGTCTCTTGCTTATTTAGTCTTCTTCGTTTGTTATTATTTACCTGGCTGCCGTTTGCTAATAACGCTGATGGCATATTGGGGACTTCATTGAGTTAAAAAAAAAAACAACAGAAAAAATATAACTGAATTTGTTTGGTTTCACTATGGGAACTATTTCATTTTTATTTTAATTATTTGCACAATTTAGTAATTAAGTAGATGGTATTGATTTTTATGTAAAAGTTTCATGTTCTTAGGGAAAACTCTTTTTTTAATTAACAAAAAAAATTAAAACTATTTCCCAATTCACAACACCGTTATTGTGTTAATTGTTTAAGTTTTATATAAAGAAAAATAATACTTTTTAAAAAAAATTAAACACTTTGTGAATATGTGTGTTATTTTCGAATTGTCCATTTAACGATATTTGCCCGCCTTACAAAGTGTCTGGTTGCACTGCTAGATTGTTGTCTGTGTATGTAAAACTTAGGCACAACGAACATGTTTTAATTTTAATCTAATCTAACTTTCGAAAATGCTAATATTTTGATAAAAAAGGGAATATTTGCATATACAAGGTCATTCAATGGACTCAAAGAATATACTTTGTGAATTGGGTATATATTGAAGCTAAAATACTTATATTGCTTTCACCTTAGTCTAATATATACAGCAAATTTTATGAAATTTGTTTTTCTTTAAGAAAAAGTACATGTGAAAGATTTAATTAAAAAAAAAAATGTTTAAAATCAAAATTCAAATTTTAATTATTTTTTTTTTTTTTTTAAGAAATTGATCTTTGTATGAAAAAAGAAGTCCATTTGTCTAAGAGGCACATCTGCATATTCCTTAAATCCATGATTATTATACAAGTTTATTTAAAATTAATATGTAATTTTAATAAAATAGCCTATTAGTAGAAATTGCTATATGAAATTAATTATCATATAATTACACAAGTTAAAAATAAAAAAAATCTTGATATAAAGAACTTGTTACAAAAATGTGGCAATGATCGTTAAAAAATAAAAAAAAAATCCTATTTTTGGTAAACAAAAACTTAATTGAAACTAACTTCTTTTTTTTATATCATGATTTGAAGTATAATTATGTTCAAAAATTAATTTTAAATTTTATAGTTTTTGGAATATTTCTAATTAATTAGAAAAAAAAATAATTTATTATTTTTGTTTATTAATTTATTATAAGTTAATTTGTGAACTTCGCAGCAACAACTAATATATTCATTACATAGGTGCTATAATTCCCCCTCAATCAATCCTCCCCATTTAAAAATTTATTTGAACATTCTTTTCTACTTAATACTTTTGAAGTTTTAATTTAAAATTAATATCTGTCTTATTATAAAGGCTCTTCCACGCTCTTTATGCATAACCTTCGCATTATTTCATTAATGCAATAGGATAAGAAAGTAAATCCGACAAAATTTGTGGGCTCCCATCATTAGAAGTATTATGAAATGACGCTAAGAAGTATCTAAAATATTATAACATTATTTTATCAGCTAAATTTATGCCAAATTCCCAATTCATAACTCAGCTTAAAATTTCCATAACAAAATTGATTAAAATAACAAAAAAAAAAAAAATAAAATAAAATCCTTAAATTTAAATTTGTAAACAAAGTATCACAGAAAACAAACAAATTACTTTATATTTCTTTCATTTTATCATCATACATTTTAACTAAACTCAATTTGACAAAACTAAAATTCTATTTGTTCAATTATTTAATACCACTAAGAGACGAGACTAAATGCGATTTTATAAAGCAGAACAAAATAAAAAGAGAGCTCTAGACTAGTGGTTATTTTATATTTTACGTTGTTGTTAACGTTCACTTTATAAATTAAACAAATTGTTTTAAATTTTTTTCAATTGCGCTCAAGGTCCGACGAGGTGTTGGAACTTATGATGACACTTGGTTACGCATTATAGAATTTTCTTACAACAACAAATAACAATTCATAATCGTAATGAAAAAATTACTAAAGATTGTTGTACTTAACAGGGGATCCTAGATAAAGAGAGATTTTTTTTGTTTGTTTGTATATTTTATAAATGCCGGCCCGTTAGTGGAACATTAGAGGCTTCATGTTTTCAATATAATGTAAAGAACATGAAAGAAGAATTAAAGCCAAGAACGAAATATATTGTTAGAAAACAAGGAAACTAAGACTACATTTGTCTTATTAAAATTGTTTAATTTGTCTATTTAAATAAAAGGAGGAAGCTTGAAGTCTTCCCCGTATAAAAGTATATAATAACATATATATATATATATAATAATTTTATCAACAATAAAATTCTAATTAATCACATAACACTTAAATTTCAATTGAATTGTGGTAGGCCTGAGATTTATGATCCTTAAAAAATCTTTTAAAATGTTTATTATAACAATAAAGCCATACAAAATTTTAATTTAATTTTCTCTTTCTCTCTCTCTCTTTTAACACTCTCTGCTTTACTAACATATACACTTAATTGTTATAAAGATTAGATTTATTATGGCCACTTAAATGGGTAATTAGTTGGTAATCCCCATAATACAAACAAAAATATTCTAAAGGCCCCACGAGTTTTAAAAGTGCGTCAGTGAATAAATAAACAAGTGATAAGTGCAATAATAAAGAATAAAAAAAGTTGTAAAAGTGCTGGCTGTGGCAGTTAATAAAGTTTTCCGGTTGATGTTTTTTCTAGCTTTAAATTTGAAAAAATCAAATAACAAGAAGCATATTAGTTTATTATATGTGTAGTTTAAATTTTAAGGGAGTTAGTAAATGTCAGGCAAATTAAAGAAGAAATGCGTAAATGCGTAAAATATCTTCCGGTTATAATAAAATAAAATCTACGTTAATAAAATCAGCAACAACAAAGAAGTACAAAATAAATTTCAACCCCGTTTCTTAAGAAAAAATACATACAGAAGAATTTAACTAAAAGAGAGTAAACATAAGAGAATAATTTACTAATATAGGGGCTTAAATTACATAGAAATAAGCATATTTATAACCTTAAGGCTATTAACCATTATTGCTGGTTATGCAGGGATGAAGAAATTGCTAAAATAATACTTTTTTGCGACATCACATTAGTACCTTTCGGTTCGTAATTTAATGCATATACGATATAATTAAAATTTTATTCAAAAAATCTTTTGATACGAAAAATTTATTTTTTAAATAATCTATAATCTATAGACCTAATATTTAGACTATCCTAAAAGCAAGTTCATTAAAATCTATACATGTTTTTTCATTCAAAAAGTACCATAATTGTTCTATTATCCCCTTTTTAAAATTATTTTTTTTTTTTATTTTGTTGTTGCCTGCTTAAAGTGTTAAAATATTTTAACTTAATATGATTTTCTTTTTAATTTTTCTTCTTTTGGTGTGACTTTGAATTTTGTTTGTTATTTTATAAAATAAACCCTACTACAATCAACCACCCATCAAACCAATTCTCTGTAATAAAAGAAATTCTCCTCATACTTTTAAATTATTTTGTTTTTGTTTGTATTATTTTGTTGCTTTGCTTATTTTATACGTGTGAGTATGCTTGCGCACTTATACAAACAAAAACACACACATACACGAGTGGAAAAACATGTCGTGTTGTCGTTTTTCTTTTAAGAAATTGCATTAATAAAAACAACAAGTAGCTATAAATGGAGAGAAATAAAAGATTAAATTCTTTTAATATTTAAAAATATTTTAAAGAAAATATATACACATATTTGCGATATTATATTTTATTATTAAAATTTTAATATTAAATAGAATTTAATTTTATTAAAAAAAATAAACTGTTTTTTATTAATATTTGTTTAGATTCCTTTTGATTACACCCCACTGCTACTCAATTGAAAATTTCTTTTACACATGCATGTATGTATGTATGTAATATTATTAATTTTACTCTCTCTCCTATCATCTCTCCTATCATACTTTTCTCCTGGTTCAATTATTTATTTACCAATGAGTTTGTGTATATTTTGTATTGTTTAGTCTTGATATTAATTCAACTTCATTCATTTCTATTATGTATTTTTTTTTCGATGTTATTGTTCATTTTTTTACGAGATAATATAAAGTGCAAAGTAAACATTTTTGATCCTAAAATCAATTTAATTTTTATTTAATAGTTTTCTATGATATTTGAAAAGGTTTGTCACAAAGTAGTAAACATTTTATTGTATTATGATTTTAAATCAAATTTCAATATTATGTAATTATTTAATTTAAAGGAAAAAATATTTTTTATTTTATTTATATAATTTAATAAAATAAAATATATTTTTTTTGTTGATTTTACAATTCTTGTTTTATATATTTTTTATTATTTTTCAAAATCTCTCGGGCACTCTTTATTCTAAAAAAATATCTATATACTTTTTACTTTTATTATATTAAACGTCAACAAACCAGATGTTTATTGGGAATTTTTCAAGTTCAGTTTGTATTTTTATAGCTAAATAATATCTTTTGTCAGCCATCTGGTTTGTCTAGTAACACAATAAATTGAGTAACTTTTTTTGCGAAATATTCTAAATAAAATATATCGAATCAAATTAGAAATAGAAATGAAGATGCAAAAAGTTAAATTAAATTTAAATTAATTTTACTTCAAATCAGTTTTTAATTTAAAAATTAGTCGAGATTCAATAATATAATTCTTTACTTTAAAAATACAGTGCAGATATAAATCGTATCACCTGCAAAGTAATTGTTTCCAGCAATAAATAATTCAAATTCAATCACGAATTAATTTTGTATTTTTACTTAAAAATATTAAAAAAAATGACCATTTAAGTTATTAAATTATTCACATAAGGCCTGTAGAAGTTTTATTTTATGTTGGGCTTTAATGCGTTTAATAGACATAGTGAAAATATTCTTTGGGCTAGTAGATGCATGCATGCAATAAATGTATTTTAAACAAATTTCATAATCGGAGATAAATTATTAAAAAATACATAAATTGGGTCTATACTAGTTGTAAGGTGAATTTCATTTTATTTTTACTTCGATCTTATAAATAAATTAAGTTACAAGTACAGTACAATTTTCTTAAGTATGGTATATATGTATATCTTTTAGTTACAGATTCAAAAAATAAAAATAGATTTTACCAGAAGTCGGATTTTAATAATAAAAAACGGTATTTTTATTTCAATCGAATAACAATCTTTACTGTTCGACAAATAATTAAAATTCATCAATTTTTATTTTTATCATCAGTTTAATTTTTTCATAATAATCGAAATAAAATCTTTTGTGATATTTATGACAAAGAAAGAATCCTATATTATTCCCATATTTAAGTCTAGCAATACGGGTGAAATTGAAAATTAAAGATGTATAGCAAAACTGTGTGCAATTCCGATACATTTTGAAAAATTAATTTCTGATCAATTGTATAATCAAGTTTCTTATCTAATATTCCCGTATAAACATGGTTTTCAAAAAGGATGCTTCACTATAACTAATCTAATTCAACTTACAAGAGGAATAATTTTGACTTTTTTCAAAAGAAACATACAGATGTCATCTATACAGACTTCATTCAGCAAAGCTTTTGACAAAGTAAATCATTTACTTCTAAAACTACATTTGGTGGGATTTACGAACTAACTGTTTGCATTAAAATCATGTTTTCCAAAAGTATAAAAGTATTTTCTAGTGTACCTCAGGGTAGTCATTTCCAGCCCCTGCTATTTTCACTATTCATCAACGACTTGTCGTATGCAGATGATGTTAAGGTCTTTTTGAGCTTTAATAAAATTTTCGATTGGAAATTTCTTCAAAAGGACTTGGATTCTTTATATCAATGGTGTAAATTTAACCAAATGCCACTAAATTTGAATAAATGTTAAATAATGCGATTCATCAGAAATATTTCTTTAACTGTGAATTATTTTCTTGGTGACTACCAAGTTGAAATAGTTGAACATTTTTAGAATTTGGGTATTCTCTTTTACACTCAATTAAATTTTGTGTCACATATGACAACTATAACAAATAAAGCAAGGGGTACTCTTGGTATAAAACGTTGGGAAAAATAATTCAAGGATCCATATATTGCGAAAACACTTTATATATAATAATGCAATTTAATTGGTACACAGAAAAAAGGAAAAAAACGACTTCAATTACGAAATTTATAATATTGGTTAATTTTTAATTGATTTTATTATTACTGCTTTTTCTCATATGCAATTATCTCCATTTATTGAAAATTCTTGAAAAAATACGCAAATGTTTTTTATTTCTATATTTATACAGACAATTTTTAATTGTTCCTTATGTTTTCTTAAGGACTATTAATTTATAATTGAAATATAAATTGAAACCCATTGGAAAATTAATTATATTAATAAATAATATAATTAAATTCCTATCCAAATTTAGTTAATAATTTTTTAAAAAAATAATTTAAAATATTTTTTTCTGTGTACAAATAGAATTCCTATTATTTTGTATTCTCGGGCTACAATTTAACCCGCTCAAAAAATAGTTCACCAACAAATTTTAATTATAATAAAATGAAGAAAAATATAAATTGAAGATGATTTTGTATATTAATACCCCCAAAAATCTATATAAATTACTACCAAGTAACTCAAAAAAATCTAACTTACCATTATGTTCTGTAAAAATATTCAGTCCAATTGGATTGCAGCGATTATCCTTAGGATTATGACACGATGACGAAGATACACCACCCGAACGATGTAAACCACCACTAACAGCAGCTGGTGGTACAGATGATTTTATGCGGGAACCACGTAATGTAGAACCAGCACCTAAAGCATTTACAGGCAAACCATGTGATCCAACAGGACTACTGCTAGAAACACCAATACAACTGGCAGTGCCACCATGGCTACCGCTAGAATGGGAGCCACGTTCTTTACCTTGTTGAGCACCCATTATTTTGTTTTAATTTTATTTCCTTCGGAAAATTTTTGTCAACAAAAGAAAATGCTGGGGTCAAAAGGAAAATGTTTCCTTATTTTGTTTGGTTTTTATTCCTTGTTTCTTTTACACTTAAATACACACACAAAAACTTTTCTAAAAGAGAGTGTTTACAAAGGAGACATCAACAATTTTAAAAGCAAAGAATATAAAATGTTTTTTTGTTATTTTGTGGGGATTACACAAAGGATCAATTTTATACACACATACACTTTTACTTATTTGAATTTACACAAACGCACTAACAATATTATGGTGAAATAACGGTATTACTGAGCAGAGAATTTTGTGAAAGGAAGAATGTGAGAAGATATAAACAAGGAAAATAATAAGAAAAAAAGGTGGTGGGTGGCTTCCAAAGCAGATTTCTGTTCTCTAATTTTATTACGGTTTTAGTTAAATATTTTTACAAAACATTTTATTTAATTATTTGAAAAGTTATTTTGATTTATATTTTATTGATATTTATTATCTTATATTTATTTATCTTTCTTTCAAGAGAAGAAAAAAACTTCGTTTTAAATTTTTCTGTATTTGCTTTTGTTATTATAATTCGCACTTGTAGTAGACACCGTATCCCAAGAATATTACTACAAAAAGGAAGTTGCAATCATTAAAAAAAAAACTACAAATTGATTTTTTCTTTTTTAAGAGGTACAAACTTTTTTTATTTTTTATCTTGTAAAAAGTTTAAAACAATTATTTTCATTTCTGGGAAACTATTTAAATTACATTGTTTTAAAATTAATCGTTTTAAAATAAAATTATTTTTAATTTCTCCAAAACACTATTTTAAAACACGCCCTAAACATTAGAGTCGGTTGTCGGTGATTGTAGCTGCTGGCTGGCTATGTGTACGGAGCACTTGCACTTTAATGTCTGCACTTTTTTTCAATTTAAATTTTTCTTGTTTAAACTCACGTTTACAAAATAATTTTTTTTAAAATATTTTGCCATTTTTGTTAATATTTTCTATACACAATTTTTTATATATAATTTTCACTTTTTTCAACACTTTAAATTTCCTTCTTTCTGCTTGTAATTTTTTATATTATAATTATTTCCCCTGATTGATTGTCTGGCGACAATTATCTTTTTTTTCCATTGACAATTTCAATTTTTTATCACATTTTTCTTGTATTTATGAATGCCAATTCTTTTTCACTTTTATATGTTTAAATTAAATATTTTTTTTTTTTCTTATGTATTAATTTTATTTTATATTAAATTTTATGCGCACCGCAAAAAAATAATAATTACACGTCGTGCGCCTTTATAGACATTCCGACTGCATTTGTTCGTTTTTCCAATTTTTCTTGTATTTCTTGACGTAGTTGTACAATTTCGTAGTAATTTTCATTGTTTTCATTTATTTTTTCTTCTGTGTTTCTTTTTTGTATATCTCTTTTGTTTTTCATAATTAGCGGTTTTTTCTTTTGCTTTGCTTCATAAATAAGCGAGCTGTTTAAAAAAGTAGTAGCTTAATTCCACATATGATTCCAATTGGGAATTTTTGTTCAAGAATCGTATATTCCAGCAGGGATGTCCAAGTGTTAATAACTTAGGACCATTAAAACCAATCTACATGTAAAATATATATTATAGTTTTTAGTGTAAGATTCAAGCTGTGCTATCTCACGAGATATATCATTTATTTTTTTGAATTCGTGCACATGTATTTTTGAAATCATTTAAGAAATGATTCTAATTGTTTAACATATTAAAAACATATGCTTCCATTTTTTTGCTATAAAATATACTATTTAATAACCGGCGTTATTTCACATATTATATCAGTGTTAATATGCTAATCTGTTAAGATTGCAGTCTAAAATTTATGCTTTAATAGCACTGATAAAATTTCAATAATTTAGGTAAAGAATCCAAAATGTTTAAGTCCGCTATAATGTTTTATGTTCCACATAGACACATTATGAAAATAACAAGAGAAGAAGGTATAGTCAGTCAAGACCGACCATATGATACCCTACACCATTGCCTAAGTTTACCAAAATTCGGGAAGGAGCCAATTATGGACCTATACTTGTATTGAGTTGAAAATATAAACATACTATTGCAGAATATTACGTCGATACTAAGATTCACATGTATTTATGCACTTTTTGGGTCTTATATGGGAGCTATGGTCAATTATGGACTGATCTTCATGAAATTTTGCAGGGTCACTTATACTTATATAAATGTTATATATATAAAAAAATATAAATGTTATATGTGTCGAATATTAAATTAGTATTAACATTTTTATGGGATTTATG